>JAKTYQ010000020.1:0-27462 GCA_030674525.1 Metschnikowia chrysoperlae
TTGTCTATAGATATATAGATTTTTGACCGTTTAATCGCGGTTTCCTGTTAATACGATTTGTTTCTTTAAAGAAAAAAAATGGGACAATAATTCACTGTATCTAACATGTCTCATGCGAAGTCACTGGTTCGGTCTGACAAACCCGACATGGAGGTCTCCTGCGTCTTATATTGACAGGTCAGCTTCCACAAGGTCTTAAAATCGCAAAAATAACTCAAGCTCTAGGTCGCCAGAAACCCTTTGAAGAGGTTGATCGGAGTCCTATTTCCAACTTCAGAACCACGACCGCGTGAGCGAACTTGAGCGCGAGAATCAACGAAATTTGATAGTTCAAGACACTTTTCATGAACGCTACCCCCATCATGCGGCTTGCCAGCCCAATTCCCAACCACGTGTCCTTCGGTATCCCTGACTCTTAAACCATTGCTTCTCCATTTATGAATTACGTAAAATTCACAGAAAACAGCAGGGGCATGCATATATTCTGTCGCTATAGTTAGGAAAGGTCGTTGGAAGTCTCGTTTCTTTATTCTAACCTAGTGAACGAGTTTCCATTCTATTCTGGCCTCTTCTTTCTTTTCACCTTTAGTCTGAGTTCCTGCTTGATGGACCTGTCTAGAAACGGTTGAGCCATATCACTGTCTCTTCACAAAATGACTACCCACAGAAAGCCCTAGCCTACTTCGATTCGATCCTTCGTAAACTCCTAGTTACATGACAAATTAAGAGTGTTTGACACAAAACAGTAAGGAATCGCCTTCGTAGCACTGGCACGGCCACTTGAAGGGGACATTCATTCACAAGATCGATATGGTAAATTCATGGTTCAGCATATTTTGTAGAAAGCCCTTTTGCCTGTCTTCTCTACGTATAGTCTATCGTGTCTCAAACACTGACCTAAAATCGAAGTGCTCACTACGTCTTTCCACTTTGCCTACTCTGCCATATCCACGTCTCTGTCGGAGTTCTCCTCCTGGACAGGAGGCTTGGCATTAATACCAACCTGGCCGTTGATGCCGGCCGCGGCACTCACCTTGTCTCCGAGCTGAGAATGGTCAAGGAGCTGCTCTTCCTCTTCTTCACCGTCGTCTTCGGCATTTTCATCCTGTTTCGAGTCGGAGCCGTCCTCGGCCTCCCCTGCGTGTTCCTCCTCTTCTTCCTCCTCCTCCTCCTCCTCGATATTCTCATCGCCTTCCTTCAAAGTCTTCGGCTGATAAATCTCGATTAACGTGTCATCACCAACAGTAGCAAAAAGCTTTGGTATGCTGGGGTGCACGGCAAGATCGTTGACGCGATTCGTGTGCCCGGCGTGAATGAATTGCAAGCATGGATCCTCGGTGTGTTTGAGGCGCTTCCGCGTCTCGCCAGGCTCGGCCACGGGCGGCGTGTACTCTTCCGTCATGAGCGTCAAGTCCCACGAGATCACGCGCCTATCAAGTCCCCACGAGTACAACAGTAAGGGGTCGGTGTTATCCCAGCGCAAGCCAAACACCAGATCATTATGCCCGAAAAGCTGTCTGATGGGGCTTTTTGGTGCCCTCGCGTCGTAAACATTGACCACGTTGTCCTTGCCGCCCGTTGCGAAAAGATAGCTGATATCCGGGTGGAGCTGGATCGCGTTTTGTAACTGCCGCTCGACAATTTCGATCGCAGGCTGGTCTTCTGAGGTTCGAAGATCGTGGATTTGCGTGGAGTAGTCGTCGGAGACAGACCCGAAAAGCACGCCGGTGGGCTTGCTGAAGGAGATGTCATTAATCACGGAAGTATGTGTGTTGTATTGTCGAATCGGGGCGGCTGGAGACGACACATCCCACAAGGCTATTTGCGAGTCGTTGGCGCCCGACAAAAATTGAGCGTCCGACACCCACTCTAGACAGTAACCCTCGGCGGTGTGGAACTTGTAGTCCACAGGAGTGTCTTCATGGATATTGTAGAGATGCACTCCGCCAGCATTATCGAACGTGAGGAACTTCTCGCCGTCCGGACCGAATTTAGCTCTGTTCACTTCTCCTGCGTGTTCCCACAGCCGCGTGACGCTCACGTCATTCGCTTCGCTGTCTTTCAAAGGGATAGGAATCGAATCGCCCACGGAGAAAGCGGTGAAATCGGGCGCGAAGGTAGAGGGGAGCTTGATGCTCGAGATTGACACAGAGTCAGGCGCCCTCAGCGAGGTGTTGGTGCCTGTGACAAACAGGGCATAGATCGAGTTTTTGTCGTCGGAAATGGTGTATTTGGGACTGAAGTCGACCGTCAACAGCGGCCACTTCAAAGCGTGCGTGTGGATACTGTTATAGAGCAAAGGTACTGTTTTTTTCCAGATTTTGAATTCCTCGTTGATGACTTTCTCTCGAAGCTGGTGCTCCAAAGCCATTTGCTGCTTGACGGCAGCAATCGCATCGACAGACATTGCTACACTGATTAGCTATGTATCAGATTTGATGAGAAGATCGGCTATCGGCTCTACAGAAGACCCGTACATCCCTGTATTAAGACAACGTTTTCTGGGGTAGACGGGCCGTGGAGATTACAGGCTTTCAAAGGGAAAAGGAATATAAGATGGCATCGTGATAGTTCTCAAGATAGCCAAGTTGAATAATTGTCATTATTTTCTGCAAGGACCGGATCATGTGCACTTTGGCCGCCTCAGCCGTGCCGCGAGTAGACACGCATTGGTATGCAATGTCCGTCCTTTGTGATTCTCTTTTTCTCGTTTCATTCTCTCATTCCCTCAGTGTCTCTTCAGCATCGAAGATCGAAGACGGAAGGCGCGAGACGAGGGCATGATCACGATACATGCCTCTTGCATTCGAGCCAAAAAACGCGTACGGCTTCTCGGATCATGATTTTGAGCACATTGCGCCGACATCATATAAGCGCAAATGGTTGGCTGGGTAGATCTAGATCCACTCGTATTTCCTCACCAAAACAAAATTACCACCCTTGTCTATATGCCTGGCTTCGTCACTGGGCTAGCTCAGAATTGCATACCGCGCTAGATGACACCAGAGCCGATATCGCCCTCTGACTCCTCGCGGTTATCAAAAGCCTGGCTGAATGTGTACACCGTGCCGTAGATCAAGCTTCCTCCAAGCAAAGTTAACACGACGGCAGTGGTGGTCAAAAAATGCGAATGGTGAAGCAAAATCGGGAGGTAAAACCCAGTGACTAGTAGGACGGCAGTTACGAACTTGCCAAGCTCTTGTACTGCCAGTGTTCGTGAGGATGTTTGCGGATCAAAGCTGAAGTCGTAGTCGCTCAGATTGAACAAAACACGAGAGATGATCACAGGGAGATAAGCAATGGCAAAGATGATGCCGTCCACGATCGGGAACCAGTTGCCGGAAATGCCCGCAAGCACCACCAATAGGAACCACATTGAGAGCACTATCGAGAGCCCGATGATTTTGTTGAGCGGGTTCTTCCCGAATTCGACAGTTGAGTTCATATCTCGAGCCAATGATTCAGAATTCGTATTCAGTTAGCGGAGAAGCTCCGGTTTCGATGATAAGCAGGCGCAACCGGCCGGCACCGGTCACGTGCATGTATATGTGGGTGAACCAGTATGAATGTTTACGATCAAAGATGTGAAAGCTTTGACATTTGCATTTAAGTGCGGGGAAACAGGCCAACTGTGCAATAATCTTTAAGAATAATTCCGATTCCCGTGTGATGGCTTGGCCGCTTTGACTGAAACTGGCCTCTATTGCCAGGCCATAACGGGCCTCGCGAGTGTCCCTTACTGGCTCTTGAGGAGGTCAAAGTTACTATTTTTGCCATAATTATTTCTCGATTTGTACGAGTTTCCATTTAGCGGAATGAAAGAACACGAGGCAAAAAGAAATGAAAATATAATGATTTATCAACCTGGAGATTTTCCATTTTGAATAGTAGGCTCTATGCTAAGTCTCAGTCTTGGTGGGCTTTTTCCGTCTCCGCGAAACACGCAGTAGCAGCAGCGACTCACGTTTATCGTTGGCCCTAAAATTCATAATATAATCACCATTAGGCATAGCTTGAGTGCAACGTTCGTTATACGCTATCGCTATTTCCAGATGTCGTTCCAAGAGCTTCTCAATCCAAAAGTGTTGACGCCCTTGGCAGGTGAGATACGGTCCCCACCTGGATTTGACCACGAGATATCAAAGACGAAAAAAACCGATAAGAAAGAAGTCCTCAAGAAGCCTACACAGAAGGAGTTGGATCTGCTCAAGGTCAAAAAGGCTTGGGAGGTGGCCACCATGCCGGCCAAAAACATCCCCATGAACTTGATCATGAGCTATATGACAGGTAACTCGTTGCAGGTGATTCCGATCATGATGACTCTCATGTTGCTCTGGAATCCTCTCAAGGCCGTGTTTACAGAGACGAACCCCGCCTTTTCGGCATATGTCACCAAATCAAACAGCCTGCAGATGTACTTACCGAAAGCCGTGTTCGTAGTGTGTCAGGTGGCAAACATGTTGATCGGATTATGGAAACTAAATAAAATGGGGCTCATTCCAAACAAAGAGGCCGATTGGTTGAGCTGGCAGGTGGCCGGAGAATATATAGAGCGACTCTCATTTTGATGTCAGGAATACTCATAGTCTGAAAACGCACCTAGCTATCTTTCGAAACGCGTGATAATGTCAGCTCACCCATGTCTTTCTCGAAAATCTGCTGCAAATTAAACTTCTCGTACTTTTTGAAATCCGTCACGACGCTCATGCCAATGTTGTTTTTGAAGCACTCCACCATGATCAATTTGTCAAAGTTTTTCAAGTCTACTGTATGGTTGTTCTCCTTGCCAACGGCTCCCGCAACGTGCTTGATGATATCATCTTTTTCTAGGCTGTTGAAATTTCTCCTGGTGACCTGGATGGCAAACTTGACCGGCGCCTGATTTTCGGCGTGGAAATGCGGCTTCAACACTCTGTCGGCCAATTTAGTGAGCTCGTCCATGGACGCCGACACAGAGGTGGTGATTGGGGACATTTTCTGCGTAAACCTCGAGTTTTTTTGCTTTGTGCTTGTAGCCTCCTCGCACAACGCATTAACCAACTCAACAGGCACAGCAGGCTTGCGGACCTTCACAAATACGAGACACTCGCATCCAAGTTCCATTGGGTGGAGCAATGGGTGAGAAGACTTTTTGCGTCCTTTGCCGCTCTTCATCAGTTCCAATTCTTGTTTTATCTGGTCCTCCACTGACAATTCCTTTCCATTCAGCGAACCTTCCTCTGCGGGGTTCCCTGCAACACCGGTATCTTTGGTTTCCTCCTCAATGTACGTTTCCCAGTCTGGATACAACTGGTCGATCTTCTCCGACAATAGGTTCACCAACTCTTTCCTACATCCGAGTTCCCGGCCCCGATTACACGTAGCATAAATCCCTGCCGTGTTGGGGTCTATAAACCCGCTGACCTTGTATTTTTTGTTCTTGTTGCCCGTGGAGCCGTCCGCTGATCTCTTGCCCATTTCGATAGGTGCAGTGCAGAGATGAGCCTATGGGCCACGCCTTTTCTGCCTGGTAGAGCCACTGGGTGCACGGGATTTATGTGCTAGTAATGATACCGATTCATTTAAGTTTTTTTGCTCGATACATCTGATTGTTGAATATTTGAGCTTTTTTGGGAAAGAAATTCTTTTCGAGTTCAATGCAGTAAGAGCTGTTTACAAGGAATACATCTATTGAGACACCTGCTGAGTAGAAACAGGACACAGGTTATCTCAAGAGGGCTTTTTTGGCGTAATTTCTCGCGCTGTTTTCAAGAGATATAGCCAGATTTTCTCCAAGACCCTTATAAACAGGTCTTACTGTGCATCCATTTCTCATGTTACCCTATGCTTGTACTCGTTTCTACTCAGTCTAGTCTGACATACTCCAGCTCAGTCTCAAGTCATCATATCAGGCGCGGCCTGAACAGACCATCCGCAACGCTCATTGCAGGATGCAAACCAGTGTTGCGCATTACGGTGCATAATGAAACTTTACGAATTACGTGGTGATGACCTCTGCATAATCGTTAAACGTATTTTTTTTTCTTGCTTGATACATCTGATTAGGGACTGGGAGCCAAGATTGCTTACCTGGCCTTCCAAAAAACTATACATGAATATATATAAACCCTAGTCAGCTTCGCTTCCATGCCTAGCGGCGCGGCTGCGTATGAGAATTAATTAGGTTGTCATCGCCCTTAAGGCTGTACTTCCCCCACCTGCCGCTTACTAAGTCATCGGGTAAATGGACTCGCTGAAGAAAAGTAACGTCTTCTTCCCTGACCAATTTGGCGATTCTGGGCCGCTTCTCATTCCTAGCCTGCTCACCATAAAATCGATCATGTCGAATTGACGCGACTGCAAAATAGAATGTCTGAATTGACTGGTTTTTTATTTGAGATGCTTCAATTGCAGATGGGGTGTGATATTTGTGGGTCGCCAAATTTAGATTAGGGCCTTTTTGACTCCAAAGCATTTTCTTTTTTTCTTTGTCCTTCTCGCTATTGTGGTCTAGATAATTTTGCAACCAGTCAAAAATATGTTTAGCACCCGCAATCCGCGCACGCATAGATCACTTTGAGGCAACGCTAAATGCTAAGATATAACCGAAAATAATCTTAAAGATCTGCTCGCCCGAAGAATCTGCTATTTCAGCCTTGAATGAAAGGTTTGGTGCATAGTAGCGAAACTGCATATCGTTAAATGTATTCATGTGTAGTTTTGGGGAGGGCTAAGTAAAAAACTCCGGCGCCCAGGCACAAATCTGATGTATCGAGCAAGATGAAAAATTCACGATGTCACTCCAGTAGTCATATCCTGCGACATGAGTCATTAGTGCATAACATCCATGTTCGGTTTGACAAATGTGAAAAGAGCAGATTTTTCTCGTCTATTTCTGGCACCGCCTATAGCGCTCATTGAGGGATCCAAAAAAATGAAATCATGCTTCAACTGCGAATATGCTCCTATCGTAGGATCAACCAAGTCAAGAGGACCCACTGAGCATACCGCAAAGCACACAGGCTGATCACCAGAAAAGCAAAAATTGCTCTAATTCCAGAACTCTCAAAATAGAGCCCTTTGGCATAGTCTTATTAACCAGAACAGATTACTTCACGGAATCGCTCAAGTGAGGATGCCATACAATACCCCAGACTTCGATTGCAAATTTAGTTGCACCCGTACATCTCACTGGCGCACATCCGGTAGCATCTCTCGCTCCACGCTACTTTCAGGCCACCGAGGTCTGACTCCCTGTCATTTCCATCTAGACACGAGCCCCAACTTCAAACCAAATGGTATGTTTTGAATTTTGAAAAGAATTCCTCTCACGTGGCGATTCTAACTGATAGCTCAAAATCCGTCAACTACAGAAACAGAGGCAGCAGGAGAAACTTGCTGATCTGGCGGCTCAACAAAATGTGAGTGTCCACGGCAAAGTGTCGGCTGCCCAAATCCGGTTGCAAAAAGACATCACAGAACTCGAGCTCCCGCGGCTGATCTCGATTCATATGCCTAATCCGCAGGACTTGTTCCATTTCGAAATCGAGATATGTCCCGTAGAAGGCCATTATCAGGCCGGCAAGTTTCATTTCAGGGTAGACATCTCCGACAATTACCCGATCGACCCACCAAGAATCAAATGTTTGCAGAAAATTTATCATCCGAACATTGACTTGGACGGAAATGTTTGCTTGAACATCTTGCGTGAGGATTGGTCGCCAGTGTTATCGCTCAATGCAGTGCTTTTGGGGCTAAATTTTCTTTTTTTGGAACTAAACCCAAATGATCCGCTCAATAAAGATGCGGCCAACACTTTGGTCAAAAGTCCAAATGTGTTCGCCAGAAACGTGAAGTTGGCCATGCGTGGCCTGATCATAGATCGTGAGGAGTACGACCGTGTCATTTGAGACCCTGGTCTCTAATGTCCCTGTTGGAAGTTGTAATCACGGATCTAGATAGTATGCCAACTAAAAGCTGCAGTATTGCTAGACGGTGCTAGCTTTTTCAAGGAGCGACCACGCCTCTTCGGAAGCCCTGCTGATCCAGTTATGGAACGAAAGGGGTTCACATATAGCCTTCGTGTGCGTTCAAAACACTTTGAAGTGTTTCTCAAACTGGGTTGTTGTCAATTTGTCAATCCGTTGATCTCATGACTACACGTTCCTGGTATTCGAGGAACACTTCTGTTAGATGCATCCGATCACATTAGATCACCGAAATCCCTTGTCTGTCTCATCTCATAAAAAACAGCGAAGTTGGGAACCAGAGCTGTTTCCGTTGCATGACATAAAAATTCTAGCTCATGGATATCAAATATTAAAGTTTAGAATTCACGCACAGACGGCTGGCAGGCGAATATGCTCCCTTTTCGTCATTCGAGTCACCGACATTCAACTTGAAAAAAAACTATGTTTCCAGTCATGGGTCAAAGATTTTTCAGGTTTCAGCGTCATTACCATTTGATTCGCCTACATTTTACATCAATAGATCTAAAACATACCGCCGTCAAAAGAATGGCCTCCAAATGAGCCGCCGGAAGGAGGGCCACCAAATCCTCCACCTGGTTTACGTAAGTTCCCGGGGAGCCCCATGCCCATATCCTCCAAGTTGTTCTCGCCATATGGATCGTCGTATCGAGCTCCTGGCGGGACGCCTGACCGAGATGTATTTCCTTGGCGTTGGCCAAACATTGGGTGGTCTGCAGTGGGGTACATTCCGCCGCCTCCAACTTCTGCAAGTGGATCGAGGTACGGTTTCATGAGCGGGTCACGCCCGACTCCTGGCGGGTAAAGGTCGCGCTCGCCAATTCCAAAGTTCCCCAATTGCGGTGCTGCATTTTCGTGTTTTTTCAAATCGTATTCATCTTCGAAATCAGGCATATCCGCGGGCCTATTAAACAGCCTAGAGCCTGGATTTACAGCCATTTTAGTAAAGTCCAGATTCAAGGCTGGAGCAAGTTTCCGGTCGCGACTTCCACTATCCGATACTTTCTCGATAGGCTTGGATTTCTGCCAAAACCCGCCCTGTTCCAAAAGCTTTTTATCTACAAATGACGCGAAATCGTTTTTCAAATCCTTAATCTTGGTATTCTCGACAGGCATGGATACGCCAAGGCCACTTAAAGGTACCTGTACTGCACGTACGATATCTCCGCTGATGAAATTGATGACCGTGTTTTCATCCGAAAGCTTTGTGGCAGTTATTGTGGCTGCCTGGGGCAGATCCTGGAGTGTCCATTGACTATGACTGTCGCTGGAGCGGGTCTGTAGGACAGCCGTCGATGGAAGATCGAACTTCTGGCAAAGATAAGGTCTGACAAGCTCCACTATTAGCTGGAAGCCGGATTCACACATAATTATTGCGTTAATCAAGATGATATTTCTTGAGGTGTTCGATTGTTGTGAGTGTTTGATGAAAACCAATTTGCCCCTCAAGCTTAGTGAGCAAATTATGGGGAAACGTTAGGACAGCGCGCGTGCATGACGTCAGCAATTTCAGCCAAGTAGGGTGCGAGAAGAGAAGAAGCCAGTTTTAAAATTCAGTGTTTCTTGTGCAAATGGTGCTACATGCTGCAATTCCATTATGTTCCTATTCCAGTATGCTCTGTTTCTCAAGAATTAATTGTTCAGTGTGGCAACCAATATGTATGGTGACGCTCTAGCACGGTACGCTACGCGATGATGTGGCATGTTTGAAGGCAACAACCAAATTGGGTCCTTAATTCGCGTCAAAGAAGTGGTAAGGAACTGATTCCCCAGGCTACTTTCCGTCAAGTTTCAATGCTAGCTCATCAACAAGAGTACATCGTACGGGCTACTTTGCTGCTAGACTGTCGTCACGTGACTTTCTCAATCGGCGGTAGCAAACTGGATTGGCGGTTGCAACTGATTGGTTCCATCGATATCCTCAATCATTCTTCTCTCAATTTTTCTTTTTTTCTTTTTTCACTTTTTGAGAAAGAAAGTTTGCAATTTCGAAGCTTGCCATGGTATAATCTCACAACGGAGAAAAGTCCGAAATGAGGGCACGTGACTGGCTCTTCAAATAGACGGCTTCAGACAGGGCGATCGCATCTTCTTCTACTGGGGCTCAACTCAAGTCTGTTCCCGACATTTTGGATAGTTACAGATGCCCACCTAAGCTTTACTTCCTCAAGCTTGGAGAAAACCGATCTCGATCAAGGGTTCAGTTTGATCCATACGGCACCATAGATGCGAATTGTCTGTCAACGGAGACAAAAACTCATATAGAACCGTGCCACACAGGCCTTTTCACATGTCAAGACACGAAGTTTTCCATGACTGAAATACTCATCTTTCAAATTCGTATGAACACGTTTCATGTGAGGCGCGGTTTCCGTCCTGGGGCTTTATGTATCTCGTATACGCTTTTTCGTGATCTTTGGCACCAGAACCAGGATTAGGCTAGGGAAGAGGTCTGCATCATTTCGCGGAATTGATTTTCTTTTAAAGCGTTCTGAACTTGAAAATTCTACTATTTTCCGATCACGCTAATGATTGTGCTTTGAGCTCAGCATTCCCGAGAGTGTCTTCCCGTTACTCTACATTCACCTTACAGGGCTAAAAAATGCACACGCACAAGTTCGATATATGTGTGGCAGATGGCAGATGTATGTGTCATGAGCGCAGAAAAACTACTGGATTCTTGGAAAAGGCCAACTTTTTGCGCGTTTACAGTATACCGAAAGCATACAATTGTATTTTGAAAAGAAAACTTACGAAAAGCGCGGGACATTGCTTATAGACTCAGTGAGGCTTCGTCACTGTCAGGACTCACAGTGTGTTGATACTCCAACGTTTCCTCGGGGCTGTCGTGTTCGTGATCGTCCACCATGGCCTCGTTCTTTGCTGTGCCTTGGTTTTCTGTCGTGGCCGAAACTCCAGCATCGATATTCTTGCCTGACATTTTACCGTGCCTTGAAGTGGTCTCGTCAACCATAAAAATGCGGCTTTCAGTAGGGTGAACACCATAAGTGGCTTTCGCGGTTTCACCCTCTTGGCCCTCCAAAGTGGATAGATCATACAACCCACGATAAGACGCGAGCTTGCCATCCGCATCAGTTTCATCGCGCGGGAACGAGTCGCTCATGGCGGCTTGATCGTCCGAATCGGAATCTTCCGCCTGAGATAAGTGGTGGATTGATGCGGCGCCGTCCTCAAAGATCATGTTTTCCAACAGCCCATTGTCGCTGCGCATATCGCCGACAGACTCGTCAGTTTCCGAGGCCGCCGAATTTTGACCCTGCAGGTTTTGTGGGATGTGAGAATTTTGCTGAGTCAGGTTTTCCTGAATTACCTGAGTTGGCTGAGTTGTCAGATCCTCAGTGCTATCAGAGGGCCATTGATATTTCACCACAACCACGCTCAAATCTATTGGAAACTCTTCCTCCTCGGTGCAAGTGGGCCAGCACGAGCATTTCAGCGAAACCGCAATTTGCTTGCGCCTGATCTTGCGCACCACCAGGCCTAGGAACTTTTGCGCCAACTCAATTGCCAACGCGTCGGGCTGCGAGTCCACCAACCGCGCAAAGTCCTTGGGCTTAGAGTATTTGAACACGTCCGCCAGAAAAAGCAACAACACATCGCCGCGCTGGGTGGCCCACTCATAGTCCAACTTGTCGGTGAACATGTCGAATACGTGCCAGTGCGCGGTGTCGTCATGCAAGTCTGGTTGCGAAACGGGTATCGTAACAAACGGCTCTTTTTCCGGGTGTGCTTTTGTCTCGGTCTGTCGGAACACGTGTCCGTTGCGTATCCATACGGCTCCGGCGTCTTTCAACACGCTGACAGTGGTTTTTCCCCGCGGAGACACAACCGCGAACACCGCTGCACTGCACCCATCGGCAACATCCTCCTTCTTCGAGACCTCGCGATACGCACGGTCCATGAGCGTCAGCGCACGCGTACGGCTGCCCCACGCCTGTTCGAAAAGGTCGCCTGCTGTTTCACAGAGATCCTGCGGCATGCGCGAGTCAGGCAGGATCTGGCGTTTTTCGCCCGCCAGAGCATCTGCCACGCCGACCGCGGTGCTATTGTCGCGGCTGGATCGCGCACGGAACGCAGCTGTCTGGCGCATTATCGTTCGGGGCTCTTCCACTGATTGCCTGAGTGCACACAAGTCGACTGTGACGACCTCGTGTGGCGGTGGCGCTGCCTGTTGGTTCAGGTTCCAATTGTCTGTCTTGGTGCCGCGCCAGCCATGCGGGACCTCGTCGTCAAAATCATTCTGGGGCTCGGAATAGTCGTGGATATCTGCCTGAATTTTGTGAAGTCGCCTGTTGCCGCGCCAGATCGAATCACGTGCCTCGCCATCCAGGCCCGAAGTATCCATGAGCATTTCGCGGGCTGGTCTGTTGAGATTAAGGTTGTGGAGGTTTGCAGTGTCTTCAGTATCTGAAACAAACCCAGATTCGGGAACACTCCCAGCACTCCCTGGACTTTCGAGCGTCTCCACGATCTTCAACATTTCCATGCTATTCAGATCCCGGACCTCTGGCAGATTTGGTTGTGGATAAGCATCCAAAAGGGGGTCCTTGGTGGACGCTGCGGGAGGGTCAAAAAGTGACTCATCTATGCGAAAAACGTCTTCCCACTGATCGCTCAAGTTTGGATACCTCTCTCGGAAAGTCTTCCAGAACGCCTGATGCTTCAACTCTTTGGCCAATACGGACGCTTCCACATCAAACTCGTCGTGTGTCTGGTCTTGCAGCTGCTGTGAATCATCGAGCTCTGCGCCTTTGGGTTTGTCCTTTTGAGTATGTACTTTCGAATGACCGTTCTGCTTAGCCAGGTCTCTGTTGCCGCTTTTGCCGGCAATCGGTTTCGAAAACGACCGGTTGCCGGACACGGAGGGCCTCGATATGGTGGCCGTGCTTGTTTTTCTGCCGGGCGGCTTTGCAACTACATATCGTGGCGGCAAAGGCAGATTTGGAATGGCTGGTGGCTGCTCTGGAACCTCATCCTCGGTCTCGTCTCGTTTTGCAATCACAATCTCATTCGCGTGCTTTCTTCCTGGATTGTGATTTTTGAATGTGAGTGTTTCTCCCCAAACTTTTGACTCCTCATTTACCTGGTAAGGCCGAGGTCTCAGTTGGCCATAAAACAGCACTTGTTTTTGGTCCGTGTTTGGGATCTGTAAAACAAGCGCCGCTGCTAGATTTAACAAATTCAAATGCGCGATAGCCATCAAAGGGCTGAAATGTGTTCCGTAGAGCATCATGGGAGCAGACTTCTAGGGCTGACGTGAATTGCACGGCGTGTTTTCTGATTCAATTGGCCGCTGCTTTATTTTGGATCAAACCGAAAATATAGAATCAGAGGGGGGTGCACTTATTTATGTATCTTTGAATCTGCCGTCCATATTGCCAAGATAAAGGATTTTTTGAGCAATTTTATAACTTTTTTCGGCGAACAATGTGAATCTGCCGATTCACACAAAGGCCTGACGCTCTTTTGGTCATTATTCGTATGGTATGTGCTCTATGCCATAGTCATCGGAATTTCTTTGATTCTTATTCTTTTGTTTAATGTGGACCCCATTCATTGAGAAAAGCATCCGTTGCAAAAATTAATGTCTGACTCATTCTATTTTCACAAAATGAAACGGTAGTCGGTTCTTTCACTTATTTTTTGAAAAGTGGATAATCCCGCAGTCAATAGACCACAATTTTTACGAGAGATATTTCATTGTTCACATAAATTCGCAATCAAATGCGGCCAACTTCAAGCTAGGTTCACCTACACATTGTTCTGGCCATCATTGTTGTGGTTTTCGACAACAGACTAGGAGATCTTGTTGTATTCGGCAAGATTTTAGCTAATAACTCTGATCAAATTGGGTTTTTCATGACCACGTCCTGAAATGTCACGCATTGACTGCTTTTTCTTATTTAGGCCCACCAGTGAATTCTGAAATAAACTGGCTTTACGATTGTTGAGTATTTGTTTTGACCTTCAGGAGTCCCGACATTTCGTTGCTTTGGGTTTTTGCATGGTGGCAAGCCGGGAGATGTTGAGAGATCCGGTCAGACCCGTGAAATCTCGATGAAGAAAGTCCCTTTGAAGCCCCAATAGTCACGGGAGCACCTCGTTCGGAGATCACCGGAATAGAAAAGAAATCCAAAATACTATGAAACTCGCAAGCTACAACAATGCCGCAGTGGATTTTTCAATAATAGCAGTTTCAGAGAACATATGAATTGTCCCTGAAAGAGTCACAAATTCAGCTAGAACCACCGAGTTATTGTCCGAAACAAGCCTAATAGTGATGTGCTGTAGATGAATATTGCCTTCCAGTGACTGGGTTCAGTGGCTTGCAATTGGACGAGAGATTCCATACCGTTGATGAATTTTTGAGTTCAGGCGTGCGGCGGAGCTAAAGCTTCCAACACTTCACCCTTTGTGGAGTCAGCATCCACAGCTGGAATACAAGGAAGAGTTCGTGTTTTGATAGAACCCACGACTTGACTCAAGATATTTGAGTGACGTGTGCATGTCGCCGCTCGGACTGAGCTAAAAGTTTACGAAGAAGAGCAGAGCTCTTGCAACTAAGCAAGTCGCAAGCTTATATTGTCAACGGCAGTAGAGCAGAAAAGAACTGTCGTTTAACAATCGGTTCATGGTTCAGTCTACAGTTGAATCTGATCAGAAGACGCTAGTAGTTAATATCTTTGAGTGCGTTTTTCAAGAGTTCCTTATTGGGATGATGTCATTTTGCCAAAAGTGTGCTTCTTGGTCCTAGACTATATCCCTCTTCATGTCCAGATGAGATCCTCATCAGCGAATGGTTATATGCATTGAGATACCGCAAAAACTTGAATGAAAACAAAGAATCTCAACGGAGCAAATAAGCAGCAAATGATTATATTCATCATCATCAGGGCCCGTGCTTCGCAGCCTTGCCTCGTAAGCGTATACCGCGACAAGCTTTTTCCATGTCTTCGCAGCCACCCCGCACCAAAAAGGCTGTTTTATTTACTTTGCGCTCTGGTCACGTGACCTAAGTGTTCCGCGAAATATCGTGCTGCCGTCCGCCCGCCTCCACCGGACCCCTCATGACTCCTCACTAGTCTTTTGTTAGTCAGGTCTACCTCCCGCCAAAAGAAACTGCTTTGGGAAAAAAAAGAACGATCGCACAAAATCCTGCGATTGATCACCATATTCTGTCTACAGAACCACTAGTCACATTTAGTCACACTTGTGTTTTCCATAGCGGCTATATTATTGTGCGTCAAGTGGCATTTCGTGTCCGAAGAATCCCTCCTTGTTTTCGTTGCTTAGCACCATTTATAACACGCTTCGCACGTTGAAAGTTTTCAACTTTTTTGGCCCAATCCAGTTTTTGACCGCCGTTTGACTCTTGCTCACTTCACTCTGCCACGCTTCCAGGTGTAACCGCTAGTCGCCGGTCCAACCCCTATTTATCCCGTGATCTGCCAATTCCAGCATAACCGCCAGATCCATTGAAACACGCGGAAATCATCATAGATTTCTTTATTGCTCACAAACACATAATCAGCAAACATGACGACGCAAGTTCCATTAGTGTACTCATTCCCCGAGTTTGAGGGTGTCGCAGATGCCGTTGCCGACCACATAATCACAGCACAGAATAATACGCTTTACAATACGTTGGACAAGGCTACGATCGCAGGTATGAAGCTCGCCGCAGCACTGCGCCCGCCGTTGCTGCACATGCTGTCAACTGTGTCTATACAGGGACACAGCAGAAGCAATAGTGGTGGTCTTGTTAATGGCGAAACCACTCGTCGGGCCCCCAAGTTGAAAAAACGTTCGGAACAACGCTTCAAAATCGCAATCAGTGGTGGATCTCTCATAAAGATCTTGCAGCAAGGTTTATTATCAAGACAGGATGAGATCGAGTGGGACAAGTGGGATGTGTACTTTGCCGACGAGAGAATGGTGCCATTCGATAGTCCGGACTCGAACTACGGGCAGGCAAAAAGAGACATTTTCGACTTGATAGAATGCGATGCAAAACCTAACGTGTTCCATATTGACGAGCTGTTAATCAGCGATCCGCAAGAGTGCGCTGATAGCTACGAAAAGCTACTTATTGACAACTTTGCAAAGAAAGACTCGGTTAAGTTGCCGATGTTCAATTTGTTGCTCCTTGGGTGTGCTCCCGATGGTCACATTGCATCGCTCTTCCCAAACCATGGCGAGCAATTGAGAGAGACCTTAGCATGGTGCATGCCTGTATCTAATGCTCCACTGGGCCCTGAAAATAGAATCACCCTCTCGATACCCGTGATCTGTCACGCACAAAGAGTAGCGTTTGTTGTGGAGGGTTTGACTAAAGCTCCGATTATGAGAATCATCATGGAGAGACCAGAAAAAGGATTGCCTAGCTCGATTGTCAATGAGGGTGCTGCAGGTAAAGTGTCGTGGTTTGTGGATAATGACGCGTTGAATGATTGCTACGATATTACAAAGAAGAAGTACAAGTTTTTGAGCTTAACCGATCCTTCCATATGACTGTTATAGAATTACATGACGATCCACATTTAAGAGCGAGAGGAGAGATGACCACAGTGCATAGGATGTACGAATTTGGAGATCACACTGAGATTTTGGCGAAATCTCTTCAAGACGAAATGAAATTCAAAGGCGTTATTCTTGCCTGTCAGTTTTGATATTTTTCAAATGACACGTAAGTGACTGACTCCCAGCTTTGAAACATGTTTCGGGATGCCAGGGATCTTTCTGTGTGTCTAATGACATCACCCATGATACGTGCATAGCGGAGGCGTCGAGAATGTGCCCCTGATGAGCCTCAATGTCGTGAATCCAAATGCAACCGAATCGCTCAATCAGCACTCAAGACAAAAACCTCTCATTTGAAATTGCTGACCCCTGAATCGAAGAAAAACGGAAAGCGGAATCGCGCGTGTCTGCGCTGAAAGTCATCCTCTGCGAGGAAACGGCATGCTGGGCACAACAATGAGACACAGCCATGTGAACTTGTAACAGTGTAATGATTGAAGGCACCGTCTGTTGAATTATAGTTATGGCCTCAATCTCTTAACGAACAGTATCTAGTTCTGGTGGCCATTTCCCCAAATCTGTTGCGATTGGTAGCTTGAGGCGAGCCTTTATTACCCCGTGGTCGTTAGATTCCTACCTTAACACGTCGAACAATACTTTATACCAAAAGCTGGTTTGATTTCACTTTTAGCTCTATTCCTTATCTTTTTAAATCCTGAGATGAATCAAAAGAACGCCGTCGCTCAAATCCTCCCGTGGCTCGTGTGTTTACTGAGCCAGCATCAGTCTAAAGCTTACCAAAAGCAACCCGTTCTTTGTTTTTTATTATCCCCCATTCTTAAACGGGAACAGAAGCTTTTTTCTCTGTTTTTTTGTTGCTTTTACAGTGCCTTTTTCTCGCTTGCTTGCTCAATTGGCCAGTTGTGATCTGAGCAATTCTTCTATCTTGGGGCCTAATTCATGGGGCCTAGTCAAAGCAGAGCATCTATGTGCCACCTGTCCATTTTGATCAATCAAAAACTTCTCAAAGTTCCAGTTTACTCTCTTCAACCCCATGAAACCCGGCTTTTTGCTCTTCAAAAACTTATACACAGGGTCAGCGTTCTTCCCGTTGACTCTTATTTTTCCCAACACGGGAAAGGTAACACGATAGTTCATGGAACAAAATGTGATAATTTCAACTGCACTTCCAGGCTCCTGCTTGCCAAACTGGTTGCATGGGAATGCTACAATCTGCACATTCTTGCCAGCATACTTGCGGTTCAAATCCTCTACTTTCTTGTATTGCGGCGCCAAATGGCACTTTGATGCGACACTGACAACAAGGACAACTTCTCCTTTCAAATCTTTAATTGGAAAATCGTCTCCTTTGATGTCTTTGGGTGTAAAGTCGAAAAACGACATTTGGAGCTGGTGAATGATGATTTAACCCGGCTTGCATTAGCACCAGGGGTTCAACGACTAACTGGCGCGAGGGGTCTCTAATTTGCAGGAATAACGCATTGTTTACATGGTACTTCCTGAATAGTAAAAATACGGTGCTGGCTGGTGCGGAACTATTATGATCAGTGCAAGTAGGACAATTCAGCTCATTCCGTGAAAACATAAGTCTAAACGAAGTCACGTGTTGGAGCATGAAAATCCTTAAGGAGGCGATATTTCGGCGTTTTGAGCTTTGATCTCTTTTGCTATTTTCAGACAAACAAATGTCGAAAGTTCAGCCTTGAACTAAAAAACTCGAATTTCGAAGAGAAATGGCAATTCTTGCAGATGTTCGTGTTGGTGATTCCCGGAAACGACTCTACATTCCGCTCATGGGAAGATGCGCTGGAAATGGAATCGTAGTGATGCGTGAAATCTCATGCAAGACTTTGCCGTTCGAGGCGGGGGCCTACATACGCCCAGTAAGCAGTCACTTGGAACTATCAGTGTGTTGGATCGAGCAAACTATTCAAATGATGATAAATACGCATGATATTGATTTTAAATGGCTAGCCATCCACGAGTGGTCTCAAAACTCATAATACGTCATATTTTGGTGTACTTTTATGCTAGAGTTGATGGCATGGGATGCCGGACAAGTGAGCATTGACCCAAGTGAAAAAGTAAGCGAAGAACAAAGCATAACGGCAACTCGCGATTATGATGGAGCCTTTATCTTATAAGAAAATATCGACTTTAGACCGCTGCCTGACTGCTGGATTTTCCATTCAATGATGGCCTGAATCAACATAGTAAAGACACGTTTGATAGAACGGTCACTAACTCCGAAAGTAAAAGCCTTTTTTCTCGGAAGAGTTTAGATATTATTGTTCAGTCTTAGAAGAACCTTATGATGCTCCTTTAAAGGTCCCCAACTTTACTGGCAAAGAAGAGAGAGTTGCTTTCCATTGGAAAAGGAGTAGGTCAGAAAACTTTCCCAACTCGAAGGAAACTCATTATACTTTGTTCCGAAACTGGGGACCAGAGAGTTGGCCGCCTCTCATGATACTGCGTTTCACCTTCTTGCACAAATACATTGACCTAAAAAGACCCATTACTCTAGGCTGAGAATGTATCCGCTCGTTTCTGCTAATATTCATGGGCTCACGAGGAATTGTGTGAGAGATTTCGTTGCCGTTTGCTCCGTATGTGTATCTGACCGGGGAAAGTCTGACTCTCCTGAACATTTCGGTAAGCCGTTCGACTGGCTCCATGTTGATTTTGTAGACCAGTACCACCGGCCATGCAATGGGTTTACTTGGATACTCGCTGTTCGTGATCACTTGAGTAACCTTTGCCAATTATACCCCTTGAAGGCCAAATGCCCCAGCAACGAAGTCCACGTGGTATACAGCAAGGTGAAGACCATATAATCAAATGTGCTATTGCTCAGCTCATTTTTTAACGGGGGATTGACCTTACAATTGGTCGCACTAGGTCGAGCATTCTCCGTCTTCAAAAAACTTTAGGAACGGGACCTCCGCATCAAGATGTTACAGAGAAGCAAGTTGCGTTTCCTCAGAAAAGCACGATCCTTTTCTATGCGGCTTCATCTTCTTTGTTTGACGTTTTATAAATACATTTCTTCCAGGAACAGTTCGTTGGTAAGTTGAAAAGGAGGATCGAGATCGAGATCTTTTCTCTCTTTGAAAAGAATTTGGAGAAGGAGAATTAAGACTCCTGCTCGAGCAATACAAACTTTGCAGGGCATAGTAAGCAAGTTCATTCTCTTTTGCATGCTAAGATCAATGAAGTCAGGTTTGTCCATTCCGTTCTGACTTCGATTGAAACAGATTCGGTATCGTTCTGTTTTTCCCAATGTATGGACCATCAGCTTAGTGCATGGGTATGCACTATGATACACTACACACTTGATATTCATGTAATAAACTAACCAAAAAGGGTAGTCTATAAACACGCGGCCCTCCCGAGAGTGATCTCGAACAAGTGAGTCCGCCCCCACTATGGACAGTCTGAATATGTATGGCGTTTAAGGCCAAAATAGCACGAAATCATCGTATTTGGCACTAATTTGACTCATAGCCTGGGGCTTTGAAGTTACCAAGCACGAATTATGCAAAACCTAAACACTCAATAGATACTCTAGAGGGCTCGTAAAATTTCAAAGTAATCATTCGAGGCCTCTCAAAACCTCACTGTCCTGTCAATCTCACCTGACACCTAAAGCTTGTCTGCTTATTTGAGCAACTCATCAATCTTGGCACTCAACGTCAAAGGTTTCGTTAATGAGGAGTATCTCTCAACAACCTTACCGTTTTTGTCGATCAAGAACTTCTCAAAGTTCCATTTGACTCTGTTGAGCCCCATAAGCCCTGATTTCTGGCTCTTCAAGAACTTATACACAGGGTCGGCGTTGTCCCCGTTCACCTCGACTTTGCCCAATACAGGGAATGTGACACCGTAGTTCAACGAGCAGAACGATGCAATTTCGTCGGCGCTACCCGGCTCCTGCTTTCCGAATTGGTTGCATGGGAAGCCCAAGATCTGCACGTCTTTGTCGGCGTACTTTTTGTTCAATTCCTCCAACTCCTTGTACTGTGGGGTGAAGCCACACTTCGAGGCCACATTCACAATCACCACGACCTTACCCTTCAAGTCAGCAAAAGGGAACTCGTTTCCCTTGGCATCTTTGGGCTTGAGTTCGTGAAACGACATTTTTTCTGTGTGAATTGTCAATAAGAGTTTGGATCTCGTTTTTCACGAAGCACGGCTGAGGATACGCGTGCGCGCCTTTTATATCCGACGGCCCCCGGAGTTAACATTGCCGTTTGTCATCCGCGGAAAATGGGCCCACCCAGATCTGAGGCCTAGTCTGCATAACGGGGCACGGTCGTGTTCTTTTTCTGTTTTCATCTCCGTTTCTTTGCAGATTCTTTATTTTCCAACTCAAGAAAACTTGTTCACTCTAGAGTCTCATCTTGGCCTTGCTGAAGTACTGCAATGTCGTTTGATTCGCGTGTGGTTTGTGGGTTCATGAATGTTTGGGTTTATGAGGTCACCGCATCCACCGCCACACGTCATTCCTGTGCCGTGTTGTGTGCCGGACGCCCCCTGCGCGAGCACGGCCCTATTGGAAGTGTTGGTGTTTGAGTACAGTATTTTCAGAAAACAACGGAAAGATGAGCGCTAGCTTAGTCCATGCCGAACCTTTTTTGTTCCCGCAATGGCAAATTGCCGCGCAGCGATGAAAGCATCCTGAGGTCGCCAATTGCCTTCGAATATCCAAATATCCTATTTTGGCCCATGTGCCTGTCTTACAGTTCGATGTGACTATGAATGTTGGGGTACCTTTTTCGCAAATATGGATGTCGCGTCAATTTACCAAATATTATCGATTGGCAAATATCGCGCTACTTGTGACAATTGTCTGCAACGCTCACATTAGGCTGTCCAGACTCCACTAGCCACGACGCCCACATTATGGCTTCGCGCGTCTCTCCTATCTAACAACAGCATGTCAACTGTAAAAATCACAAGCAGGTGCTTTTTCTGACAAGCTCCCAGATCATATCTGAGAGGCAAGCCTTAGCTGAATCTGGCACCCAGCTAATTGAGCCTCGCGACAAAGCAATGTGTGCCATCAAATCATGGGTTCCTTTTCTTTCATATTATCATGCTTTCAAGAGTTTTGCGGTCAAGACCTCAGCTGAAGTATACGATGAACAGAATCAACAGCCAGGGTCCAATCGAGGTGATCACATCGTCATAAAATGTGTCAAGACACTTCGAAGCATGCGTGTGCATTCTGGGAAAAAATACTAGCTCGGTGTTGGTCATTTTGCGTAAAGTCAATCGAGCATCAGCATCGCTAGTTGTACCCCATTCTGTGCCTTGTAGCAGTATTTATGCAGCTATTAATCACAGAATTCAGGCATAAGGACCGCCATTTGCTAACAATTTCGATGAAGTGAAACAAATGATATCTTGTTCAAGTACTATGGCGGAAAACATATGAATTAAACATGTTTTTTTCTCCAACTACGACGACCTCAAATTGTACGCTGCGCTTGTCTCCACTGGTACTCCTAGAATATTTGCAAGAATGTTGATGGCTCCCTACGCTTTTAGGTGGAGATTCTAGAGCGGATGTATTCTCATTTTCTGAGCGTAATTGGAATAGTGTTTTATAATGGTCTGACGTCACTTGTATAATAAATCAAATTGCTATACTGTGACTCGTTCTCACGCGTGGCTGTGAAGTTTGGAGAAAAGAATCAATCCTCAAAGTTCAATGCAATGAGTTTGACCAATATCAATTTGCCATTTCATTCAGCCCGAGCAAGAGCTCGCTGATGGCCTTAGGCATGAATTGGTTCCACAACAGTACAATACTCAGAGTGGAATTCTATTCAAGCATTTTTCAAAATTGTTGACAGAGTGTTGGATTTGATTATGGAATGTCTGCGGCGGAATTGATATTGCTGCCTCGATTATCTTATTCGGGAGGGTCGCCTTGCTAAAAAGATGCTCCTTCTTTAGTTTGCTTTTGACAACAGACCAAAACTGCTTAATTGGGTTAAGTTCCGGGGAATAAGGTGGGAGATAGAGACATCTATATCCACGCAGGGTTATGATGCGCACTATACTGGCATTTTTGTGAATGGGGGCATTGTCCATGACTAATAGCAGCTTCTGAATCTGGAGTGTTTGTCCATGCTATCAAGGAGCTCTGTGAGAAATTGCTTGACGTGACCCGTAAGTGTGCCTCTTGTCTTAAATATCAAATCCTCATTCTCGTTTCGTTGGCGCTTCCTACCGATGTCGGCCTCCTGGAGACTCAAGTGAACAACACCATAGCAGCTTATCGCCCCTACAATTGAAGTGCTTTGCGCCAGAATACTCGGACTCAAAACAACTGGCGTGGCACCTGAAGGGGCCCAACCTCCAGATCGTTTCATGTTCATGCTAAAGCTAGCCTCATCAAGAAACACGCAATCTCTCACGTAGTCAATAGCTTTTTCTCGAAAATGAACCACAGACTCGTAGCGAAGTTCGACTTTTGCGGAAGAATTTCGTTCAACGCTGTCCCGCCGGGCGAGTTTGCAAGACACAATGTTCTGTCACAAATTTGTAAAATGTTGTTGGACATACTTCTAGGCTTGCAAACGCCTTTGTGAAATCTTCCAATGCTTCGTCGAGTCGCATGGATGGATCATTTGCAAACTCATTGTGTATGAAATCTTTGTGCTCCGTGCCGAGTCATGCATTACGAGGCCTTCCTGGACTTCTCAAAAGTTGACTGGCCAGCGCATCCCGTTTCTTTAACCAGCTTGATACAACTTTGGGGGAAAGATTAAACTCACGGGCAACCAGCGACGCGCTTTCCCCACGAATGTCATATATTCAAAAAAATCTTCTCAAAACTTGAATGTTTACGGTTTTTGCGACATCTACGGGGGTTCTTAGTACAGGCCGCACCATGAGAGAACCCAGCATTGGGTACCGGTTGTTCTGCAGTCGACAGGATGTTGATGCTTTCAAGTGATGAGTAGGAAGCAGTCTGACTTTCTTCCAAGATCATAACTTGGCTGTTTTGAGCTTGTGATTCTTGAAATAGGGTGTAGTCAACAAGAGTTCTTGATGGTAGTCTTTCGCCAAGATCATAGTCATCAATTGTGGGCAAACCATCCTCATCATAAAGATTGTCGCACCCATCATCATAAAGAAAGTAAGATTCACTGTTGATCTTGTTTGCAAAATACAGCCATAAGATAAGCTAGGGTAGTTCGTGATCGGGCTGTCGCACAGCGGGCGTTAAAGAAATCGTAAGTTACCATGCACTTATCGGTTGCGAAACACGGCAAAGGTGCTCCTCATGCGAAGGCCAAGGCTTGATCACCGAGAATTCTTTTTTATAAATTTTCCGTATGGCAAACACAAGATGCCCATCACTTTATCATTTGGTAGAAAAACGAGCTACCTTAAGACACCGCAAAATTAATGACACACCATAGACGAACCACTTGACTCAGAGGAGTACGAAGGACACTGCCCTCAAACTGCCTGATCTCTCGAGAAACACTCGAAGAATACCCGTATGATTGCACAGTTACTTTGCTCGAGATGATATGCGCGTACATCTCACTGTAGCGGAGTGGCCGAGCCATGCTACCAAAAGGAGAGACTGCAAGCTTCATGATGGTTGTGAGCAAGCACATTTGCGTAAACAAGGTAACCGCGCATTGCAGTTTCACGAAGACATAAGCCATCCTATCTGTTTTGCGGACCTAGTTGCCTTCTCGGCCATCATCTTCCGCGCGTATCAGGCATCTATCTCTGAAGCGTTGAAAAGAATCGAAGAATGAAAAAAGGTAAGACGTGACCATTGAGTTTGCAATCTGCACGGTGAGAAAGCTGGCCTAGAATAAAGACCCGAAGTAGCGGTTGACTTCTGAGTTGTTTAAACAGACATTTGGCGACAATCCGATGGACACTCTTTTCAAGTGATGAACATTGGCGTTTAGACTGACACTTTCAACACTCAACGGACAATGAATGATCTTACGCTCTGGACCTTGGGACGAGTGCAGGCTTTTTTCCACGACGAACGATCCGTGGGCTATGGCCTCTTCAAGAGTCAAATTTTTATTCAAAGATCATTCGGATGTAGATAGACATGTGTCTTCGTAAAGGCAATGCATAAGTGTTGTAGTCAAATAATGTCATCAGCGATATTTGTCACTTGATGATCATTATTATAGTCATGCGACATAAATTCTCATGCAAAGGGTACTCCACTATGTATAGTCACAACAAACTGTAAGAGAGGTAAAACTAACTGTTATAGACATTTTGCTTTTTAACGACAATTGAGGTTATGTGGACGATCCTGATTTTTCTTTTTTTCTCATGATTCTCGATAACTGTCCTGGAACTTATTTGTATTCGTGCGTTGTTGATACTCTAGATTGGCTAAAGTTGAGGAGGGTAAGCTGATTTGTTCCCTTCCACATGCTGAAGAACTTTTAGGAAAATCTTGATGCGTCGAGAGGCGACTGCGTCTGAGAAAGGATCCTCCGAGGGGGTAAAAAAGAAGAATACCAAGCCAAAATACCAGAAGGGCTGCAGATTCGAATGGTGGTGTCGAGAAGACTAGCATATACCTCACTTATTTGGAAGTGGTTGGAAACGTACCAACCTTGAGGACGACTCCTTCGCAGCAATAGTCATTGCATATATCTTGTTTCTTGCGCCTAGTCTGTAAACTTGGTCTAGAATACGATGAGAAAAGTCACCACGGTAAGATGCAACAATCGATTTGAGGACAAAAGTCAGTCAACTTTGTATCGTACTTCCTTATCTGACTTCCCCTATCGTACTTCCCTTATCGTATTCTGTTCATACCGTAGCAGAATACGCCAACATGCTTATTGCCTAATGGTACAGTATTTTCACAAAAGAATGGGAAAAAAATCGCTAGCTTGGTCCACGCAAAATCATTTCGTTGCCGTTCCACTTTTTGGTTGGCCGAGCGCAGTGTTCGCCGCTGTACCAGTAACCGTGCGTACGATTATTTTACGTACTGGCCAGCCTCTCAAATTTGGCATGTTGCTTATGCAAAGAGTTCGTACCGCGAAGATATTTTAGTTATGCCCAGAACTCAAATGAGCCATGTATGCCAACCGCAAGCGACAGTCCATCTTTAGCTAAAAAAGATAAGAAAAGCATGTTTTTTTCTTTTTTGGTAGATTGATAGTATTCGAAGGCAACTATACTTACATAGCTACTCTTTATATTAACCAAATCGTACGAACAGTTAGTCGCGATCAAAAGGTCAAAAACGAATTTTTCCACACACAAAGAACCTGCATACGTCTGGTCAGAACACTGAGTAATGAAGTCCTCCGACTTTCCCAAGCCTTGAGTCTTTCTCTCTATCCTAGCCGCTGAATAGGTAGTGTCAAAGTTGCTTGGGACTTTTTCACATGTCTAATCAGAAGAGGCTAGAGGACGATGCCTCCGGTTGCGTCCCGGCGTCTGGACCTGGCTGACGGTGTCGACGAACCAATCAACAGAAATAAACCTGGAAGGACCACTGAGTAGCGAAGACCCATGGCCATCCCCTGGCCCGTAGATTGTCCACCTACCCGAATACTGAAGGCGGACTGTCATTTCAGTGGACATCTTGCCCGCTACACTGACTAGCAAAAGTTCTTTTTGAAGACATAGCTATACGTCTCTCAAGCTTCAAAATGACACTTGCGCCAACAAGTTAACCATTGGTTCATTGTCATACTTTCTTGAAGTGATATATATGTAGATTTCACCAAATTGAGCTCAAATCCCAAGATGCAATTGTTGTGGGACAATTCGCCAAGTGTGCCCGCGCGAAAAATAAGCACTACCGAACAAACAAGCGAAAAAGTCAGGACCACTACCTTCGCTCTGAGATTTCGAAAGGCATACCGATTGTCGAAAATCAAACGATCGAACGAAAGACCTGATTAAGTACAAAGCAGACTCAAATTTATGGTTAAACATGAGGCTTCAAGTCATTTTATGGACATACATTCATAAATATATCCAGAATAGGATGGAAGTAGTATCAACTGGCGTTCAATCCTTTCATTGTTTTTACATTTTTTTCAATCGAGGATCGGACCCTCCCGTGGTCAAGCAATAGCTATATAGATCAAAACACGTCCTTCAAGAGAGGAAAAGGCGTTACCAACCTCATAACAGGTGCCTAATCCAATCTCACGAATCTAATTTCATTCGTGAAACAATGCAGCCACTACAGTGCGTAGGAAAGGTGTACTACGTTGATGACATATCAGTTCACAACATAAGGCAAAGTAGATGTCAATTTTAGGTCAGAAAGTACCAACATCATGGCAACCAAAACCAGAGGCTACTAAAGTAGACATTGATGATCCGACACCAAGTACTTCAAGAGGCGTTAACAATATAGAGAAGACAAGTAAAGTTGTAATACAGAACGAATCCCTTCAATAAGATCATAAGTATAAGAGGCACCTGTTCTACATGATCACACCGGACTAAACATGTTATTCACATTAGTTGACAATATGATATAGCCATCCGCGGAGCTGATTGTTCGTCCATAAAGAAAGAGTGCAAGAGTTCAAAAACTTGCAGCCCTATACTTCAAGCTTGGAAGCTAAATACGTGAGTAAACAGGAAATGTGACTCCGGTACATGGCATCTGGCCAAAGCATTCCAGTTCACATCGGAACCAGAAGTCGAGTAGATACTCACAAGCACAAGGCAAAAATCCTACTTTAGCTTAAGTGTAGAAGTGTTATAATTATTTAGACATTACCCGTGTAGATGTTGTTGAGTTGTAAATTGTGTCGCTCTCACAACAACTCTCAAAAGTTTCTGCAGAGACTACCCAGAACGGTGTTACAAGAAAAAGCACAAGTGCGTACAAATAACAGGTCAGCTTCATGGCTTTGTGAGGGGGCTTTGAGCAGGTCTTGCCAAAGTC
>JAKTYQ010000021.1:0-26556 GCA_030674525.1 Metschnikowia chrysoperlae
ATCTGAACTCGTTGGCGCGCTTTACCTCAATCCTTGTGGGGAATAGCTCAGTAGGCTCTATGCCATCAGTATATTCAACTTTTCGCTTCAACAGATGAAACAAGCGCAACAGCTCTTGAGAAAACGTGCCCTCTCTTAAGGAATTGAGCATGTCAATCAACTGATTGTCGCCTTCTTGACGGAAAACCTTCTTTAATACCATGGTGTGTTTCATCGCAGTTTTCCATGATGGACTGTCAAAGCAATATTGACTTTTCCCCTCTTTATCAACGGGAGGAAGCTGAAAGAAGTCACCCGAACAAACTACCTGTATACCACCAAATGGCGTATTCTTGTTCCTGATCAACTTCGCAATTTCATCTATCTTTGTGAAAAGCCTCCCATCAATCATCAGTATTTCATCAATAAGCAAAACTTTGAGGATCATCCATTTTTTCTTGGTCATGGGATTTTTCTTGATTTTGTTCGCCAAATCTGTCGGACTCCCAGTTCCAAGGCCAATGCCCAAAAATTTGTGAACTGTTTGGCCATTGATATTGCAGGCCGCCAAGCCCGTTGAAGCGGTCACGCCCACAGTGCTCCGTCCGTGTAAACGATACAACTCTTCCACTAATTGTCTCAAGACCACGGATTTACCGGTTCCGGCAGAACCTGTAAAAAACACATTCTCACGTCGGTTTACCACGGCATCAATAACTTCCAACTGTGCTTCGCTCAAGCAAACACGAGTGTTATTCAGAGATGATGGCGGCGGAGTCAGCGGCGCTGGCAGTTTTCTCCAGAGTTTCTTGGGCTTGAAGAGATCGAACGAGCTAGATGTCGCAGCTCTTTTGAGTGTGGGCTGCGTGCCAAGTGTAGGCGAGTTCTCCTGCGTGGCGGGTCTGACATTCTCCTTTCCGTCCTCCAGATCAGAGACAACAAATAAATCGGCGCCCGAATCTTTTTGAGAAGAAAGCCTGGTGGGCAGGCCGGCAGCCTTTCCTACTAAACTCTTGAGAACAGGATTGCGAAAGTTATCAACATCTGGGGACACGAATGTGGTGTCTGAACTTGCAGGCTCTTCGAAAGATGACCGGCCTTGCGTCTTTTGCACAAGAGTACTCTGGGCTTTCAAAAGCTTTGGTTCTTTCTCAGGTGTTGAGTTGTCGCTCACAACAATAGGGTTCTTCGCGGTGGAAGGCGCCCGCGGGGCCGGGGCAGGTGCTGACACAGGGAGGAAAAAGCTCGAAATCAGCTTTTGCTTGGGTTGTGATTTTCGAGATTTGTAGGACGACATAAGAGTTATCTAAGGTTATAATGGGTATTGAAAGCAAGTAAACCGATGAGTATCAGTCGAACACCAAATGAGATCTTTGTCAGGAACGAGTTTCAAGAGGCCTGGAATCTGGGGCCAGGAGATGGAAACGAAAAAGGACGCGGTTGGGGCGCGAGCGCGGGGCGTGTAGCACGAAAAACGAAAAAAACCAACTGGCGAGACACGTCTGGGGCCTGGAGCCAAAGCACCCCCAAAACGAGGCCGCGGTGTGCATGCGGGAAACGATCGACATGCCAAATCACTTCGAGACAAAGTGATGTATGTGTGTTTGATTGTCCTCTACGTCCTGAGTATGTATAAAAGGCCTTGCGTATATAATACTGTTTTTTTCAGCTAATACAACTGATTGTGTCAGAAGCTCGTGCCGAGAGAGTTTCGATATAAAATAACAAACGGCGCGCTATGAGGCTATAACTCTCCATCTAAGGCAGGCAGAGCATGGCGGCTTGAAGACAGTGGCATTTCGACGATCGGAACGAGCGTTCCACTGTAGCTTTGCAATGACTTATGGCAAATTCACATTTGGCGACAAGAGTGGCATTTATCATTCAGCATTCTCATGGTGAGCTTGCCTTCTCATGGAGAGAATCTAGGGACAAGCGAACCGGTATATTTAGGCGAGAGCCCGCGCAATCAAAACAGACTTAGCAGGCCAGCATAGAGACGAAACCCCCAGCCTAGATACGACGATTTATTGCTTTTCCATTCATTTTGTAGTGCTGCCGGTAAATCTTTCAAAATAAATCCTCTCGTATAAAATGTCCCGTTCTTCTGGCGTCTCTTTGTCAAATATTAGTCAGTGAAAGTGGACTGGTCTCATCTCTCACCGTAGCTTCCAGACGCGGGGTCCAGATCAGGCGCTCGTTTCTCACAACCATCCTTCCTTGTACACAGAGGCTGATCTCGCAAGCACCTCATAAACCACACAAACAGATCGCGAGAGACTCAAGTATCAAATAATGGCACACGATTCTGCCCCTGTATTGGGGCTAGATCCTCGGCCAAAGCAGCGAAATTTCATCACCAAAGGCCTTCATAAGATGACGGGCAAGACTCAGAAGGCCACCGCGAAACCTGCGTTGTCGGCTGACAAGCCAATTCCCAAAACCTCAGAGCAGCCGCAAAATTTTCCCGTTGATATCGCTGAGGATAATTTCCAAGCTATCAGGTACGATACTGTGTCTGATTTATCTGAGCCAACACGCATGAAAATGCTACCGTATCGCGGCCCCTCTCTCGTTTCGCTAGTGTCTGAATCAGGATCGATGTCCTCGCATAATTCGCCTAAAAGACCGTCTTCGAGTTCTGACAATCACAGTACGAGAGGGAACTTGGAAAAGCAGCACATATTTCAACTACAGCTGCTGATTCGCGGAACCTACCCGTCTTATGACTCGCCAGAGATGGAGCCACATGATTCAGCAGCATTCGACTTATACCCAGCATCAGCCAACGGCAGCATCGCGAGTTTCGGCTCTCTCGACCCCAAAAATTCTCGCATACATGCACTGCTGCCAAATATGGTCACCGGGAGCTCCGAGTGTTTGCAAAGCGAACCGATTGCTCATCATGCCGCCCCTGCTGCTTCATCTCTTCTGCCTACTCTAGAAATGAGTGCATTGGGCCCTCCATATCTCAAATTCACCAAAACCACCTCGGGAGAAAATTCAAAACCAAGGCTTCCGAATTTACGGAGGGACGTGACCACTGGTTTGCCTGACTCTGCAGCAGGGAAAAAATCACAAGCTAATAGCACATTACATTCTTTCGAGACTGTGAATGCAAACGTCAATTCGATGCCCGAGCCTCATATCGTGGACGCTCTCTTCAAGAAGCTTTTGGCATCTCGCGTGTTTCCACAGCAGGCATTTCAGAGCATATCACATAAAAGGAAATGGGAACTTCTTTTGAGTGAAAATGAGACTAATCCCGAATTTGACCTCTCGAATTTAGCCTCGCAAATATCTGTAAATCAGAAGCAGGTCCGACCGCCTAACAGCCCTGCCTTTCAATCTCAGGAGGCTCGGCTGACTACATTTCCTAAACGAAGTTCTTCGAGACTCCTAAACAGAAGTGCATCTTTCACTCGAAGTATCGGCAGCTCTCTCATGGGTGACCAATCACATTCTGATTTGGGAACACTTGGCGCTTTGTCAAAAAGGCTCAGAATCAATGAAGGGACTCCAAGCTGGTATGTGTCGCGAATTATGGCGAACAAGTTGACGTTGAAAGAGTATCGCAAAATGATGAAAAGATTAGAAAGCAAAAGAAGCAGAACCTGGCTTTATGAATTTCAAGATGCGCAGGGAGTGACAGCTCTATCAGTGATTCTACAGCGCATTAACAGAAGGAGTATAAAGTCTAACGATGATATCCTCAGGGAACAGTATATTTGCCATGCACTCAAGTTGCTTCTATCGACCGATCGAAGAGGATCAGAGGGAGACACTTCACGCGTTTTCAAAAGCGATGATGAGGCTTCAATTGAATCTCGGGCTTCTGCCAAAGCTGAAGTTTTAGTGATCGGTGCAATCATGCATTCTCTATTATCACCCAGCTCCACCACAAGACTATTGGTGACTGAATTGTTGGTCTATTTGATACATAGTTCCAAGCTAGATTACTTTCCTCATATCATGGAAGGTTTCATCGCGCTTCAAGATGCTATGGGCGACTACGTGAAGTTTCAGCCTTGGCTTAATGTTTTCGAAACAGCAATTGATCAGCATTTCAATTTGACAACAAGCCAAAGGAGCAGCAATGAGCTTAACTTCAAGAACTATGTGCTCACAACTTTGATCTTGATAAACCTGATTTTACATACATGCGATACTATCAATGATCGTGTCTTTACACGGAAAGACTTGATTGATTCTAGATTGCCAATAATCTTTGACAAGCTCGAAGCCATGAAAGATGAAAACATTAAACAACAAATCCAGGAGTATGAAATTTCAGAGAATAACGAGTACTCAGAATTCATGACTAATCAAATGGGAGATTATGAAGAAGAGAAAGAAATCCACACACTTGGCGACCTCTACTCAAAGCTCAAAATAGGGCCAGATGATCATTATTCCAAAGCAGTTGCTCATCAAGACCCAGCATCAGTCCATGTCGGCTCGATTGTCAAAAGATTGGCACGTCTTGAGTACTCCAGGCCTCCCAAGGAAGCACAAAAAGTTTTAGTTCTAATCAAGGCCATTCTCGATCACACTTTGTCAGACTCAAATATCAGTTTTGATCCGGATTCGGTTGTTTGCATTTCGGTAGAGCGATTGATGGACCGCATGGAAACAGACGAAATGGCTAGGAGAGCGGTGATGGAGACAGTCATGTTAAGGAAGACAATTGAAGACTTGAAAGCAGCCCAACCTAGCTACTCGAATCTAATTGGCTCGGAATGCGATCATCGTTTCTCCGCAATGTCGCATGTTGCCGAAATCAGTAAAGACAAGCTAGAGATTGAGCGTCTCAGCCGTGAGAAAAAAGAGCTCGAAGCAATGATACGATTGAAAAGACAGGAGTTGAGCGAGGTGAAAAAGATCCCAAAGTCAACTCCTTCGAAACATCTGGAAGTGGAACAGACTTCTGATGAGCCTTTATCAAAGGTCGATTCCTTGAGCGGGCATCTCGTTGTTGATGAGCTAGCGCTTCAAAATCGCTCGAATGATCAGGTCAGTGGATTGTCAACCACTGAGCAGCCACATTCAGGGATCTGCGAATCCACTGAATCTTTCAAGGGAGCAGAAACAGCCAATTCGAACGCCACGAAAGTCGAGCGAAAGGAAAACTCAAGGGGAGTGGAGATTTCGTCGAATATCGAGCAGGATCAAGAATGCGACGTTGAAAACGCAGAACCGGCCTGCTCTTATAGTGGTTCGACAGCCACTGTTGACCTGTCAACGTCAGCTGTTCATACCTTGAATGAATCCTTATTGCTTTCAAGAAAGACACGGCAGTCACCCCTGAAGGCTGATTTTAAGGAGCTCACACATCAAAAGCAAGCTCTCGAAAACCACCAGTTAACGTCGTCAATTACCCCACCGCCTCCCTTGCCTGTGTTCCTTCGTGAATCCAACCAGGCTTCACCAGAACCAAAGGTCGAAACAGATGTTTCTGCCGGTGCCGCCCCACCCTTTTCAACATCACGTCCACCACCACCACCACCACCGCCATTACCGCTGATGCTAGCGCAAAGGTTCAAAACAAGTGAGCAATCACTACCACCGCCTCCTCCGCCTCAACCGTCATTGCTCGCAACTGATTCGAAACATAGCGAAGAACTGAACGCGCCGCCACGACCACCACCCCCGCCTCCACCGCTTCCATTATTATCGGTGGTGAATGATGCTCACAGTCGGCTCAAAGGGACAAAGCCGATCGATGCTTTCGATACTGATGAAACCTCGGTGAGACGGACAGGCGTCGGAATTTTGCATGGTACTTCCTCCGAGAAGCACATCAAGCCCAAAATCAAACTCAAGCAAATGCACTGGAATAAAATCGAAAACATTGATAGAACCTTTTGGAACAGCATTCCCAACAAAGAGATCATTGATGATTTACATCTGAAGGGAGTTTTGCAAGAGTTAGAAAAGGCTTTTGTTGCCAAAACGTCTGTAATCAAGGTGAAGACCAAAGCAGATCATAGCTCGGCAAAAGGAGCTCAGAAAGTTTCTCTTCTTCCCAGGGACCTAGCCCAGCAGTTCGGGATAAACTTGCACATGTTCGGCAACTTGACGGTCGATGAGTTGATGGATAAGATTCTTCGGTGTGATCCATCAATCACAGAAAACGTCAGTGTTTTAGAATTTTTCAATAGTGATGCATTGAACGAAGTCCCAGATTCCGTGACAAGGGCGTTTTTGCCATATACGCAAGACTATTCTCGCCCAGAAAACACACCCCTGGAATCGTCTGAGAGCTTGGAGCGGGCAGATCGCATATTTTTGGAGATATTCAACATGAGAAAGTATTGGAAATCGAGATCGCGTGCCTTGCTCATACTTCACTCATTCAAGAAAGATTCGAGTGACTTGCTTCAAAAGTTGGATATGGTTCATCGAGGCGCAAGTTGCATCCAACTGAGCGAGAATTTGAAACAGGTCTTGGCTCTCATCCGATCGGTGGGAAACTTCATGAATGATTCGTCGAAACAAGCCATGGGTTTTAAAATTGATATCTTACAAAGATTGAGATTCATGAAGGATGACTCCAACTCCTTGACATTTTTGCATTACGTCGAGAAGATAGTACGCAACAACTTCGCAGAGTTTGGCTCCTTTGTGGATGAATTGAGCGTTTTGAATCACACGCAGAGGATTGCAATTGAGCAGTTGGAATTAGACTGTGTGGAGTTTAGGAATAACATCTTGAATGTGGCCACGTCTTTAACGAAAGGAAACTTGAGTGAGAGCTGTCATTTTCACCCGAAAGATCGCATCTTAGAGGAGATCAAAACTCCTTTGGAAAAAGCAAAACAGAAAGTATTTCTCGTTGATACAAAAAAGGATCGAACGTTCGCATTATATTGTGAGGTGATGGATTATTTTGGAGAAAATTCATCTGACTCTCACAGTAAAAATTCTTTTTTTGGTAAGTTTTCCAACTTTGTACTGGAGTTCAAGAAGGTGCACACAGAAAATGTACAGAAAGAAGAAGACGAGAGAGTGTATGAGCAAAAGAAGCAGATGATAGAGAGGAAAGAGAATGTGCTCAAGGCCCAACGAACCAATGTCAATCGTCTGACGAGACTAAAGTATGGGAACAGAGAAGAAAGGGGCAAACCGGGCCTGTGTGAGGTTCTCAACTCCAACGATGACGAAGATGTCTACGAGGGAGACGAGGGAGACGCATACGTTTACTCAGAGGGTGAAGATGAAAAGGAAGATACCAGCCCGGAAAGCATTGACGAATTGCTTCGCAGATTGAAGTATCAATCACCAATTCTTGGAGATAATAAATTGCGTCGCAATCCAAAAGGACTGTCTTACGCGGGGCTGAGGTCGCTATACTCCTATTCGATAGAGAATTTTATTGCTGCCGAAGACGACTTGGTTCTTAGAAGAGAAAAATCTTCAAATGAGTACGAAAGTGTTAAGACCTTGAGACGGAGAATGACGACTCGCAAGAAAGCGATGGAGCCGACGGCACAAGAGGCTAGACCCGAGCAATTTGATGTCGTGATGCTTAGAGCCCAAGCAATGTTGAGTCAATTGAGGGCAAAGACGATCCGGAAAAGCAAAATTGAGAATGACGAGGCTACGAAATTAGAATCTGCTAGCTCTCGTCTGGATGAATTGGTAGCATCGAAATGCATCTCGCATTCTCCCGCAGAAAAATACAATGTTTAGAAATCGCCGTTCGCCGGTTATAATGGAATACAAACGCTCCTGGAAGAGCTAGGATTAATTAAACACACATTTTTTCATCATCAGATTTGTATAGATAAGTCCGATATGGAACTTTCGGGTGATGGGAGACCTTTTGCAAAAGGGAAGAGCTGATCAAATAAATGATGAATAAGCTTGCAAAAAAGGGCGAACCATGTATATTTTCAGTCGAGAGTGCAAATCGCAGGTGACTTGACGAGTCCTCTTACACTCGCCCCTAGTTCTAATAAGTTTCAGATTATGTTTTCACACCAATTGGCCCGAAATTTTTAGAAGCAGGCCATCAAACTGTCGATTGCAGAGTTTCGACGCGAAAAGAAATTATTCAATTCCAAGATTTTTGCAAGGAACGAAAGCACCTCTTCTCTCAACACCATATGCGAGGTCTCACCAAGTGACTGCGATTGTCCCGTACGCAGTCACCCCAAACTGACTGCGCGCCCTTCTGACTGCGTTTTAGACTGATTCGAGACCGAGTCAGAGGCAGCATATGCAATGTTATCCCGGGTGCCTGAAAGCAGAGGTGTGTGACATGAGTGGCTTTATCTTTTTGCAGCAATGCCCCAATCCAAGCTAAGTTCTTGCTTTATATCTCAAAAACTATAGCGATGTTTCATCACTTGAGCCTGCACTTAAAGGGGCCAAATCAGGGCAAATGCCTCGCGGAAAAAGGTGAGTCATGTTTGACCGGCACCTTTTTTCCGATGAACAAAATTTTCACCCAAGCAACCAGCGGGTGCAACTCATCGAAGTTCGGCATACAAGCGGCACTATTGACAGCTAGGCCTTATTTTCCAAGAATTAGCTTCGGTTCGGTAGCGGCTTGAAAGGCGGAGATTGCATAATTTAAAATCAAGTTCTTTTGCTCGGAGCTCCAAATTTACAAGCATACAAAATGTTGAGAAGTGCCAGGGCCTACCAGGCGGCCATCAAACGGTTTCATACCAATACTCGTTTGTTCAACGCCAACATCGTGTCCGGAACGAAATTGGCCAAGACTATTAAGCAACAAATTGCACAGAAAGTAGTTGAATACAACAGGTCACAATACCCTGGGTTGGATTTACCTTTATCAAATGCAGAGGTTGACTTCGAGCAGCTTCGCTACAAGCCTCAGCTCACCATCATCCAGGTTGGTGACAGACCGGACTCTTCTGCGTACGTGAGGTCCAAACTCAAGGCTGCCAAGTCTGCCAATATCAAGTCCAACTTGTTGAAGTTTGACGCAGAATTAACCGAGGAGGCCTTGCTTGAAGAAGTCGACCGCTTAAATAAGGACCCCAAGGTGCACGGAATCTTGATCCAGCTCCCGTTGCCCAAGCATATTGACGAGACTTTGGTGACCAACTCTGTGGTTACAGAGAAAGACGTGGACGGCTTTGATCGCTACAATGCAGGAGAACTTTCCAAGAGAGGTGGAAACCCTATGTTCAAGCCATGCACGCCCAACGGTATCATGGAATTGATCAGGACCACTGGCGTCCAGTTACGTGGGAAAAATGCTGTCGTTATTGGCCGCTCGGACATTGTCGGCACTCCAGTTGCTGCCATGTTGAGAAATGAGGACTGTACCGTCACCATCTGCCATCGTTACACATTGGACTTACCATCGATTCTTCGCCAAGCCGATATCGTTGTCGCTGCGGTCGGTATTCCCGAGTTTGTCAAAGGCGACTGGATCAAAGACGGTGCTGTTGTCATAGACGTGGGTATCAACTACAAGGAGGACCCCTCTGCAAAGAATGGCAGAAAGCTCGTGGGAGACGTTGACTTTGACGATGTAGTCGGGAAGGCTTCTTTTCTCACGCCTGTCCCCGGTGGAGTTGGTCCCATGACTGTGGCTATGCTTTGTTCCAACGTTTATGACGCTGCTATCCACTCCTACAAAAAAGCACACGATCACAAGTTCAAACCCTTGCCACTCAAGCCATTGACCCCTGTGCCCCTGGACATAGCCATCTCGCGTGCTCAAAAGCCAAAGAAGATCACCAAAGTCGCTCAGGAACTTGGGCTCTTGGAGCGTGAGCTCGAGCCTTACGGACACTACAAGGCCAAGGTAGATCCACAGCTCGTCATCGAGCGTTTGGACGAGGACCTGGAGGGCTCAAGGGCAGACCGTGGCCACTACGTCTTGGTTGCTGGAATAACCCCTACACCATTGGGCGAGGGCAAATCTACCACCACGATCGGTTTGACTCAGGCGCTCGGTGCCCATTTGGGCTTTAACTCCATTGCCAACGTGCGCCAGCCGTCCATGGGCCCTACTTTTGGCGTCAAGGGCGGTGCTGCTGGTGGCGGTTACGCGCAGGTTATCCCCATGGATGAGTTCAACATGCATTTGACTGGAGATATCCACGCCATCTCCGCAGCCCAGAACTTGTTGTGTGCCGCTGTTGACACACGCATGTTCCACGAGCACACAAGCAAGACCGTCAGTGGTTTCTACAAGAGGTTGGTACCAGCCAAAAAGGGTGTGCGCAAGTTCACCCGACAGATGTTGGCCCGTTTGGAAAAATTGGGCATCAACAAGACCAACCCAGACGATTTGACGAAAGAGGAGATCGAGAAGTTTGCCATGCTTAACATAGACCCAGAGTCCATCACCATCAAGCGTGTGGTTGACTGTAATGACCGTTTTGTGCGTGAGATCACTCTTGGCCAAGGCAAGAACGAAGCTTCAAAGTTCCCTCCACGTGTATCTGGATTTGATATTACTGTCGCGTCAGAAATCATGGCTATTTTGGCTTTGTCCACATCCCTTAAGGACTTGAGGGAAAGAGTCGGCCGTCTTGTCGTTGGCACCCAAAGAGAAACTGGTGTGGCCATCACGGCCGAGGACGTTGGCTGTGCTGGAGCTATTACCGCGCTTTTAAAGGACGCGATCAAGCCCAACATGATGCAAACCCTTGAAGGAACACCTGTGTTTGTGCACGCTGGTCCCTTCGCTAACATCTCAATCGGAGCATCCTCAGTCATTGCTGATCGCTTGGCTTTGAAATTGACTTCGCCTTCAAATGCAACAAACAACGGGAAGAAAGGCTTTGTCATCACCGAAGCTGGTTTCGACTTCACGATGGGTGGAGAACGTTTTTTCAACATCAAGTGCCGTGCTCTGGGCATTTCCCCCGATACCGTTGTGCTCGTGGCTACTTCCAGGGCCTTGAAGTTGCACGGCGGGGCCCCAGACGTCAAGCCGGGACAAGAATTACCTGCTGAGTATACTACAGAGAACTTGGAATATTTGAGGACTGGATGTGCGAACATGGCCAAGCAGATTGCTAACATCAAGCAATACAATGTACCTGTTGTGGTGGCCATCAACGAGTTTGAGACCGACACGAAGAACGAACTTCGTGTAATTCAAGAAGAGGCACTTAAGGCAGGTGCTGATTTCGCTGTCCCATCAAATCACTGGGCCCAGGGCGGCTCTGGCTCTTTGCAATTAGCTGAGGCTGTTTCTAAGGCAGTTCTCCAGGCCAAGGCGACTGAGCAAACTTTCTTGTATAATGTTGAGGATTCAGTGGAGCAAAAGTTGACCGCTATTGCCTCAAAGATGTACGGTGCCGCAAACATCGAATTGTCCCCTTTGGCCAAGAAGCAAATTGAGACCTATACTCGTCAAGGCTACGACAAGTTGCCCATCTGCATTGCCAAAACACAGTACTCTTTGTCGCATGACCCAAGCTTGAAAGGTGTGCCCTCTGGATTCACTGTTCCGATTAGAGAAGTGAGGTGTAGTGCTGGTGCTGGTTACTTGTACGCTTTGGCCGCAGAGATCATGACAATTCCTGGCTTACCCACACACGCGGGATATATGAATGTTGAGGTCAACGATGAAGGCGAAATTGAGGGTTTGTTCTAAAGGTAATCAAAACATAGAAAATCAGAGCAGTACAAAGAGGGTATATCGTAGTGCCTTACGTGGCAGAAGCCTAAACTTTCTCTTTATCTTCTAAAATATACTAAAAGGAGGAGCACTCTGATCCTTTCAGCTTCAGGCCCAAGTCTTCTCTGAGCTAATTTCAAAGTCACCAGCCTTGAAGTCGTATGCTCTACCATACGTGCTCTTCTTATCCAAAACTTCAAAGATCACTTGTGCCACATCTTGCCTGTCAATGTGCCCCAAGTCTTTCTCCCCTTTCAAAATGGCAACTTTGCCGGTCCCTTCTCCGTCAGTTAAACGTGTGGGCCTTAAGATGGTTAAGTCCAACAAATCTTTGAACTCATTTTGCAAAATCCTGTCCGCATAATGTTTCGCAATGTAATAGTCTCTGAGAGGCGAAGCTGCTCCAAATTCACGGTCAAAAGCATAAATTGCACTGACCAATACCAATCTTCTCACTCTGGCCTGGACTGTTGCCTCGAACGCTTTCACCACGCCGTCTAAATCAACCTTGAGTAACCCTTTTCCCCCAGAACCCACGGTCAATACCACAGCGTTGTGGCCTTCAATTGTCTTTGCAAGTTCTTGAACGGAACTGTTGCTGAGGTCGAGCTCTGTTGTGGAAACATTGCTTGTGGCCTGACTGATATTTTTGATTGTTTCGGCTTGCTCGGAGTTTCTGATGACAGCGGTCGTTTGGTATTTGTCGGCTTGAGCAAGCAATTCGATGAGTTTCTGTCCCACTTTTCCGTGAGATCCGAACACAATTACTTTTGACATCTCAATCCAGATTTGTTTGTTCCGCTTGAGAAATGAATCGGGTTGTATATTTTATCGTCCTCAAAGACTTAGCTCGCGCTGTTATGTGGAGAACATGCGTGCTACAAATTGTGGCTTAACATTGTTTATAGTTGCTATGGTACATGCCGTCCTCATCTAGAGGCGGTTATGATGCTATTTGGTGAGATCTCCTGCACTTTTCGAATTGCTCGAAACATGCTGCGCAATCTTTGGAGCTGCAGATGCAGCGCTTGTTCGGGAAGCCCCAGTTGTGGAAGAGCTTTTCTTTTGCGAGAAAGGGCTCGGCAAACTATGATTTTGCTGGTTATGATGCTTGTACTGTTGCATGGCCAGTAATTGCTGAGCAGTGTATGACGCATGTGCTCGGTTCACGCTGCTCCCGAGCTTGCTGCTGCTACTCGCATAAGCTCCCTGAGAAGGAGTCTTCCGATAAAGAGTATTGGGCGGCAACGCAACTCCAGAGTTTCCGTTAGCCGGTTTGCACCCTGACCCGTTGCTCGACGCGCCATTGCTGGCTGATTGCTGAGATCCACTACTGATGGACTGCATTGGCATTTGAGGCTGACTTCTCTGTACTTGATGCTGCTGTAATGCCCTTATTTTAGCTTGCTGTATGAGCACTTGTCTTTGATGCGCACTTTCTCTCAACAAATCGTAGGACTTTGAAAGAAGCATCGAGCCAAAACGTATTGACTGCGTGTCGTCGCTAATTGAGTTGAGCTTTGATGGGCTCAAACTGAACGGCTCGTGCAATCCTCTTTCATATCCGGAGTAGTCATCGTCGAATTTCCACCTCGAATCCATGCGTGAGACAATGTCCTTTCTGTTATGATATGGATCCCTGCAATAATCCTTCTCGGTGTTTTGAACAGACAACCCAGAATTCTCGGGAGAAGGACTGGCTTCATTGTCTTCCAATCTGAACCACCCGTCAATCTCCCTCGGCCGCTTAAAAAGCCCACGCCTATCGACGAAGCTTTGATTGGATCTTCCTAGACGCTTTCGTAACCTGAAAATTGGCTCTGATGCCTCTGACCTCTCAGTGTCACCACTTAAATTCTTTTCTTTCCCGAAACCATTCGTATACGAACTGAAATCATTTTTTTCCACGCTCGATAGCAATCGAGACACGTAATTAGATGAGTTATCGATTCTCTTATTGAGATGGTTTGTAAGCAAAGAATGTAATTGCGGAAAACCTTCGGAGGGTACAAGCTCGCCGCTGGACCCACTGAATGACTTCATTCCAGGAAAAGGCTTCGTATCATCTTCCAAAACTTTCGAAAGCTGATCCCGTATAACATTGGTAGTATTGAACTGATGGATGTGGCTCGAAGCAATCGAAGAATACGGAATATGACTGAGCTCCAAGAGCTTGTTTCCTCTGTTAGTCGATGTATTGAAAAATGGCTGGTGAGGATCGTAAGTGATATTCACGAATCCTTTATCATGCTCATTCCTCTTTTTCAATTTTTCCACAACTGCCCGCTTTATAGCTTCGGTTTTCTCGTTTATCACACAAGAAACTGTTACCAAATCCATATCGGGTATCTTCGAGGGCGGCAATTTGACGTAGGGCTGAGTGGAAGATGCTTCTGGTTGAGCTTGACTTGTGAGATTTCCAGAATCTTTGGGGTGAGGGAAAGAGGAAGACTCCTGATTTTTCCTCCTGTCTTTTTTGGACCGCGCTATGTCTACCTCGTCATCATCATCTTGTTCGATTCTCAAAATCTTTTTGCGCTTATGAGGGTAGAAAAGGTGATCATCACCCTTCACCCCTACGGATCGTTTCACACCTTTCGCATCCATGCGAAGTCTGAAAATGTCGTGATCAGCCTCCCAAGCTTCGAGTTTGAGCATTTCCCTCTTGCAAACATCAAAAATAATGTCCCTCGCGCTGCGCAAGGACTTTTGCAACATCCTGATCCTCTCAGCGCCCAAGTTATCAGCTCTTCTGGTTTTTCTAGCCTGTCTAAACTCGCGCCTGCGGAAGCAAACATAAGGATCATTATCATTATCCTTTTCGTTTGCGTTCGGATCTTCAAATTTGAGAGCTGGCGTGATCGATTTTCCCTTGCGAGCTAGTTTTCTGTTTTTCCAGTGGGTGTAAATAGGTTCACCGAAAAGCTTCAATAATCTCGGAATAGAGCGTGTGCCGTTGGTCGTTTTTTGGTTTTTGTCAAAGGTAGTAACAAATGGCAGAAAACCAAGCTCTTTCGACAACTTTTCCTTGAGAGTTGAAGTCGAAATATACTTCTGATCTACTCCAGTTTGGCCACCCGTAAAATTGGAGGTTGCGCTTGAGTTGAACTCTTCAATAATCAAGGACGAGAGTTCAGCAAACAGAAGTATATTCGATGGATCCATGGATAAAAACGGTTGACGTTCCTCGATCTTCTTCTCAAATTTGTCGCAGATAGCCTCGAATTCGAGCATGGTGCATCTTTTTGCGTCTAACTTCTCGGTCAGCACATTTCCAACTTCATTCGAATTTTTCAGATCTTTTTCTGATGTTGCCTTGGGGTAATGGGTGCTTAGGACCTCGTCGAAAAACTTCTCGTCAATCTCGTCCATGTTGTATTCAATACCGAGAGTGTCTTCAACTGTTGCACTGAATTTGATGTAAGACTCTGGCTCAACAAACAAATCATCGGAGTAATACTTTTTCGCATCTGGCCAAATCTTGGAGGCATCGGGAGTTGGAATATATACAGACGATGGTTCATTTCCCTTTTCGATTTCTTTATTTGAGCCGAGCAAGACGCGTTGTGCGGCATTTATAACCTGCTGCAAATGAACCTCATCTTCTTCATTTTTGTCGACACCGGTCTCCACGTGATGTAGTTCCCGAGACTGTTGGGCTGCAGCATTAAGATGATGAAGTTGCGAAGGCTCCAAATCTTGATCCGTGGCTGAAATCTCGTTTCCATTGTAGATGGGCAAAGATATCTTCACTGAGATTTTCCGCTGACGGAATCTCGCGCCAGCCGCAGCCTTCCCAGCACCGGCCGCTTTGGATGAAAGCACGGCCATTTTTCAAGAGTGCCGAAGCACTGATTGATAACAACAAGCTTTTCCCTTAATGGCCCGTATGGAGGGAAACGGATCGCGCTATGATGTTCGTGAGTGCCCCAGACGTGCAGCTCAGCGTACTTCCTTGTCTGCGCGCCGAACGACAAAAAAAAAATGTCGCTCTCTGCGGGCGTGTGTGGCGCTGAATCAACACAACAAAGAAAACCTGTCACTAAAGTCTCTCTGTGTTCGTGGCCGGTCCTCAAAATCGGTGTCAGTGAATTGATTGACCCTTTGCTTGATGAGATGACAAAAAAAAAGGAGGGATCCTCTGGGGAATTTGCGGTGAACTCGTGATGTCCCTGGCTCGGATTAAGGGGGTTTCTGAAGGAGAGTGCGATAAAAAAAAATTTGACTGGGAGTGTGCTTGCCGCCGACAAATGTCGCACTGTCCAGGAGCGCGGGGGGAAAGAAGCTATGAGTCTTGTATGCATGACATATAAGGATAGATTTCATTGATTATCTGAAGGAAGATGATTTGGCTCATAAGAGTCATGATTGACTGTTAAATGTGTAATCGGCTTTGCAGAAGGCTTCGCAAGCCCTATGGCCTGAGTGAAACTGCCTTGGTGAAACCGTCATGCTCAAATGGTTTTGTGGAATCATGTATCTCGGGGTAGCGTGACTTCTTTGAAACGCGTCTCTTTGGCTTGTTCTGTAAGTTCCTACTAGATCCAGATATTAGAGCCCTGATGCTTAAAACTATGGAATTTCTTGGAAGAAAAAGCCCAAGATCGGTTTCTTGTAAGGCGTTTACCACGTTTTTTGTTTGGTGTTTTCCAAAATGAAGACAGAATGAAGAAAGCCAACCCTGCTCAGGAGAGTATGCGCAGAGTGAAGGATGCAAGAAGCATGATAAATTCCACAGTTGGTCGATCGTAAGGGGTTCATGGTAGACGTGAAGGGATGAATTGAAATAAAGAAGGTAGTCATTTGAAGGCGTGCAGAGTCAAAGGGTGCGCGATGAAGCGGGGCACGTGACAGAGCTTAATATGCAAGCGCCAGTTTGTTTGATAACACAAGCTCCAGTGTGCTCTACATTGACTTTTGAGACTAGTAGTTCGTGGGTTTTCTCGATATTTGTTTGAGTTGCAATTTTTTGCTCTGCTACTTCATTTTAATAGTAAGGAGAGATATACAATCAATGAGAGTTATTTTTGAGTGCTAATCAGTCTTTGCACGGTGAAACTTACCGATCTCGCCTCCGCGAAGTGCCCCGCGTTCTGCAGGAAATTAAAGTGAGATTCCGCACCACGAGCGATAGTGCGCTATTCTCGTTCATTGGAATATAGCCGATCACTTTATAGACGGGCAACCTAGTTTGATGAGCAAACTCTCTTACAATCCTGACTTCACCAAGAACAATTTCAATTCCGTAACCAAGAGAAGCTTTTCGCATCTTGGAAGATTCTCCTGGGCTCAACCTACCAGTGGCCTTGCTTGACGATTCTTCAAACTTTGCGATTGGAGAACATTTGCTTGCTGAGATAGATACTTTTATTTTTTATATCCATAGCAGACGATAGAGATATTCAGTTTTCAGGCGGTGACGAATATGACGGAAATTCCGTCAGCGTGTTCAAAGAGTACACAGTTGGCTGTGTTCCTTGGCTCGGTGTGTCCGGGACTCCCGTTTTTGGATGACAACACCCATTTTCGGCTCGTGGACAGTTCAAGCCCTTCCAAATTGCGTCTGATTGAAAACTTCAACTGGCCTTTAGCTGGCCTGAATGGGCCAACCACGGTGCAGGCGCACTTAGATCCAACTTATTTAAACGTCTCACGGCCGCCATTCCAAGACGACGTGCACAAGAATATTGAGTCGACAACTTACGTTCCGTTACCTCTCCATTACACAAGTCTCTTTGCAAAATTGGTTTCGGATGGGGCCGAGCACAAACAGGATGGGGCCAAGCATATAGGAGCAAACGTGAATCCGCTTCTGCATGACCCGTTTCGCTTGGTGCACCTAAATCCAGGCTGTCTTTCGTCTGTCATCACTCTAGATCACCTGTCAGGGCCTCATGCGCACAATCCAGATTTTAGAAATCCGTTCAACAAGATGGCGAGCAGTCTCAATAAGCTTTTGCGTATGGGAGGCTCAGAGTCTTCACAAAACACGTGGTGGCAGTCGATACTTTCGGAAACTGATACTGAAGCACATTTCTCGCATCCCAAGAATATGAAACTGTCTGGCCATGAACCACTGGTGATATCCTCGATTCTTGATTTTGACAAAAAGTCCTACCTTGCGCATGTTTCTGCCCTGCGCGTGACTAAACTCCTAATCAGCGTCAATGTGAATGTACTCAACGTATTTGCTTTGAGTGATGAACAAGGTTACGCGTGCACATCTACCGTTCAGTCCAGTGGTCAAATCTACCCGCAACAAACATCAGCGGTCCCTACATCAGCTCATTCCTCTAGCGGCAGCTCGAGTTTGGTGCAATCAATTTCGACACCTTACACAAAGGTTATTGAACGTCCGATATTGAGAATTCAGTTGAGTGCTCACATCATAGTGACATCAATAGTAACCATCTCAAGCGACCTGCTCGTGGTTTTAGGCATGAGCAATGGTAATATCTTCGTGTTAAACCTTAAAAACCTCACATATCGGCATTTTGACGACTTTGGGAACACACTACAGCCCACCAATCTATCAAGCGCAAACGCGGTGACTAGCCTTTGCGATGTGAGCCATCCCACTCACGGACTTTTATTGGTAGCTGGATACGCCACAGGCGAGGTTACTATAATCGACCCGTCCGAGCCCCCAAAAAGTCTGGAGGGCCACTACATCAAAACAGTGAGGGGCAGTGACCGGTTTGTGACTTATTTCAAAACTTTTGACCTAAGTGGATGGAGTGAGAAGCTGGCAGACGATGATACATCTGCAGCATACCTTGTTGGCCACTTTAAAATTAGTCACAAGCCGATCACGTCCATAGCGAGTACCATGCCCAACCAAGGGCTGGTAAATAATTCTCACAAGCCTATGATCTTGGCCTTCGCCTCGGAGGATGGGCTAATTCGATTTGTTGATCTCATAGCTACATTTGGCAAAAACTATGGCACACCTGGTAATTCTTACAGTATGCCCATAGTCACTGACATTGTTTCGAACTACTTCCAGGACGGTGTGAGAGATATCGACTTTTCGCCTGATAACAAGTTTTTTGCTTCGTGCGGTAAAGGCGACTTGGTTGAAATCTTCAAAATGAGCTTTTACAATGTGAACGCACTTCTACATAAAGATAGCGCCAATTTGGCCCATCAAGGAGGCAGGTCCAGAAGTGGTACGATCGCTAGTTCTAACTCCTCGAATTTTCAGCTGCTGGCATCCTTTCTAGCTCATGGTTCAACTACGACCTCGTTTGACCTTCCTAGGGCAGCAACTCCCGAAAATTATTTCGCTCCAACAATTAAAGACATTGCCATAGTCAGTCGATTAAAAGGGCATTCAAACATCGTGCTGAAAGTTTCTTTTGTCGACGATGCCCAGTTATTCAGTCCGCGGAATGGGTCGGTGTCCGGGACCTACAATTTGATCACAAGTGGAAATGACGGAAAAGTCAATTTCTGGGAGTTCAATAACAAATCCCTTCCCAGGCTAAAAAAGAGTCATTTTACAACGAACGCAAAGAGACCATCGGCCCTCGCGGATTCCTCTCTGACACCTCAATTGCAATCATTGTCTTCTCGTGGTAAATCAATTTCAGGAGCGACCAAAATGCACAAAGCAAGTCGATCATTCAACTTTTCCGATGACTCTCCCTTTCAGGCATCTTTTAGCAAGTTGGGTATCAACAATTTGCTCGCTCCTCATTCTCAAACTGCTGCTCCACGGGAAAACACAGAGGAGCAGCTTCAGATAGTCTTCTCGCTCTACAGGTCCTTGTACGAAATGAGATTGAAAAAGCACTACGCTAAGCAGAAAAAAGACTCGAGAACCAAATATCCTTGTGTGATCCATGGTGTGGTCAATGACAAGGACCTTGCTTCCATGAATGTTCCAATTATGACGATGGAGTTGTCTGGCTTAGTGAGAAACGGCCAGATCTCAGGGTATCATTGCGATTCTCACAATTTTCTTGTCTTTGGAAAAAGTGGGGACATATTTAGGTACAAAATCAGTTCATAGATAGACGAAAATGTCTTGATAAGTAACTATACACCTCAGCAAGTGCATTGCTTGTTGAACTTTTTTCATAAGATTTCTTAGACCTCACGGCAGAAATAGTAGTTTGTTGACTGCTAATTATTATGCGCGCCTCCATCCATGCCATATCCCAACTCTTCCTCCAAATGAGACAAGTCTGGGTTTCCTTTTTGCGTCAATAGTGAAAACTCTTCAAGCTCCTGCGGTTTTGGCATAGAATCATAATGCAGTAAAGTGCTATCATTCTGTAATTGATCGGGGTTCATAAGGAGGCCAGCACTATTTAAGCCAGGTGCCACTGAGGGCAAGACGCTTGTAAATTGTGCATCGAAATCTGCGCCCGGGATGCTTTTGGAATTAATCAAAAATTGTTGATCATGATAATGCTGATGATGCTGTTGCTGCTGAAGTTGCTGTTGAAGTTGCTGCTGAAGTTGTTGTTGCCGCTGTTGGATATATTGCTGCTGTCTCTCATGTTCCTGTTGAACCCGAAGCTGCTCTTGGTTGAGCTCTTGTTGCTGCTGTTCCTGTTGTAATTCAAGTTGTATTCTCTTTTGTTCTTTGATAGGCTTCCTCACAAATTCCCTAAAACTTTTGACTTCATCCACAATCAATTTCTTCATGGACTCCATGTCATCCACTGTCTCAAAGGTCTTGAAGTCGAACTTTATCTTGCTTTCGGGCTCGTCCTGGGGATCATGCCACACCGCAAGATACGGGTGGTCTAGAGCTTCTTCCACTGTGATTCTCTCATGAGGGTCAAAAGCAAGCAATTTTTCCAACAAGTCGAGCGCTAGCGGATTAGCATTTGTAAGTATCTCCGCGTAGTGAACCTTTCTCATAATCGGCAAGGATCTCACGTAGTTCTGAGCGCGGGGTGAGCCGATTTTTGTGAGGGCGGACTCTTTTGGCGTTCCCAAGACCATCAAGATTTGATTCAATTGATCGACGTAATCTTTGCCGCGAAATAGCGGCTTGCCACCAAGAAGCTCTCCCAAAATGCATCCGACAGACCAAATATCTATGGCTTTTGTGTAGTTGGAAAATGAAAGCATGATCTCGGGTGCCCGATACCATCTGGTAGCAACATACTCTGTCATGAAGCCAGCATTTTGCTCCACGTCCTCGGAGAACCCGCGTGCTAATCCGAAATCACAAATTTTCAAGTCGCACTCAACATTCACAAGCAAATTTCCAGGTTTCAAGTCTCGGTGAAGTACATCCGCACTGTGAATGTACTTAAGGCCACAAAGAATCTGATAAATGAACAGCTGGTAGTGCAGGTCTGTGAGGGGTTGTCCCAGGCGTATGATTTGATGCATGTCACACTCCATTAGCTCCTCATAGAGATAGATATCGTTGAACACTCCGGTGACTGGATCAACGACGATGTCGAGGTCATACAAACAAGTGATATTTTTATGGCCCCTGAAGAACTGCAAGAGCTTCATCTCCCTGAGCGCTCGCTTGCATAGTATTTTCTTCGAGAAAATATTTGTGATCTTCTTGATGGCTACCACATTCCCATTTGAAGTACCGGACCCATCGTCGTACTGTGCAGAACACACTATGCCATATGCGCCATGGCCCAACTCTTTGGTGATCTTGAATCTTCTGTCGATAATGAAGTCCTGGTTGAAAACTTTGTTGATAGTTCTTCCGTTCTGCATCATGTATAGCTGGACAGTATCGTTCAATCACGTCTTGGATCTTAAAGGTGTGAGCACGTCGAAACTAGATCAGCAGGGTAGAATTATCGGATGGAAACCAAAATTTCGTTGTTCCACAGATTGAAATTTAAGCAACTGCCGCGAGTCGTATTTGCCGCTTTAATTGAAGGAAAAATAGGATGACGATCTGAATAATCTGAGCTCGAGCACTCAAAATGAATCCTCGAGAAAGTGGGGCACGATCAGAATCTCACAGAAAAAAGAAAAAAAAAAAAATAGAGCGCGCCTACCTGACGTAGCGATGCACGGAAGGTTTGGGGCTCAGCTCAAGCTAGAGTATTGTGTAGCTATGAAATCTTTTTCCAGATGTCCGTGTGTTGCCAATCTGTTGACTTGCCTTGCTTTCGGATTTCGGTTTTCCTCAAATCAAGCACTAAAACTCGATGACAACGACAAGACTGTGTATAGGTAAATCTGCAGGACTCACGTTCCAGGCGTGTAGAAATCTTTAGACAAGAATCAGGGATATCAAGTCCTTAACAAGCAAGTTTGCACGGGAAAACTCGAGAAATAGTCAACTGAGAGACACGTGGAACCGCTTTGCAATTGATGTATGTGCTTTGTGCTAACACGGCGTTGTAGCGCGAATTATTCTCGTGTGTGACAGTCCTTGCAATCCAGAGGATTCCCGCACTTTATATATGAATTCGATGGTGAGAATATGCTGGACATTACATAACCAACGAAGGCAGCTTTTTAATAATAGATCCGGTGTTAATTTATTCAAGTTATTTTTAGATTTGCCTTTCATGCAGATTGAAGCTCATAATATGAAGACCTTACTGCAGCCGCTTTGCGCGAATACACAAAAGTGCAGGTAAAGATTGGTTTAGACAGGATGATTATTTGTGAACGGCACCTCGCCAGGCATTTACCGCTATGAACTCTTGAGAGAAGGAAAAGAGTATTTTGCAGGCTGTACTGATACGTGAATTCAGGCATATAAAAGGATAGCCATCTCCCTGGGTGGCTGTCAACGAGGTGCGGCATATCAGAGAGGCTTAGAGATAGTTACTAAGTTAAGGCCCACATCCGTTGGCTTAGGAAGGCCGTATGCTGTGTTGCAGCAAAGCTTGACTGGAGCGTGTGTTTTTGAGAATGATATTGTAGCATTCAAATGCGAAACAAATCGTCAAATTCTGGTTTATAGTATAAGTGTAGCCGATCGTTCCCTAATAGATTCTCGACCCCAAAACAAGAAAATGTTTTAGCACGGGAGGCTGCATTGATCGGAGGTACGCAATTGGCTGTTCACGTTTTTCGCAAACCGGGAGAAACGCTATGATTCTATGAGCTTAGGCGTGGTTCCTCGATGTGTGAAGTCTTCGATCTGAACGAGATACTTCGCTGTGCGATAGCCCATACTTATTCGTCGGACACTCATGCGAGATGCATTGAGCCTGCCAGTTGTATGTCATACGCATATTGATGCACTTTACAACTCCGGACTATGCGAGCCGCATTCTGACAGCCAATCCTCTTTTGCAATTGTATACTTGTAGGAGGTGACGACATTTGAAGTTATGCGAGAAGTTTTAGCGACAAAGTGTTACACAAAAGAGCACGTGGAATTTATTCGGAATGATTTGGTGCTACTTCCGAGTTGCTCGCCATTTAATTATAAACTCTTCAATTCAGTAGAGCCAGACTACTCGCCTCCAAATTGATCAGTCGGGTCGATAGTTGAGCCACCCTAAAAAAGCATATTCAGAAGTGAATGAGCTTCTACGAAGTAGTATTTTGCGATGAACCCAATTGTTGAGTTTGACAAAATGATTTTTGCGGTAACGTTTTAGTATGCAGACCGCAACACATACAAAACATATCACCATACAGTGTGGGACACGGAAGGTACTCAAGTTTTCTAGACAAGTGATCGAGCTCATTCCACAGTTGCGTGTAAAGTCTGCGAAAGGTGTACTGAAAAGTGGGGCAGGTGGTACGGCTCGACACATCATGACAGGTACACGTATGCCCTTTTCAGTCCCTTCATCCCTGAGAGCCACAATTCTGAGCGGCAATTTAAACTCAAATGATTTGAGACAACTTCCGCCAAATGATATGTATGGTAATGTCACTGTGCAAGTGCCTGGTCATGTCAGATCTTGTGATATGCGGCTATACGCATGCTCTCAAATCGACGCAAATGCCGGTCTCGCAAGAATGTGTCGCCCCTGCATCTCCTGCATACGCGGCGCCCCGGAACCGGCGAGATTTTTCACTCATAAGCTTTGACAGATCTACCATGCGAAACTGAGATATATTCACATTTTCATCACAAATGACCGAAAAGCCTCAAGCGAAGAAGACCCTCGCTCAAGAAGTGTCCCTCATCGGCGGTTTTATCGCTGGAGGTATTGCCGCATGTGGGGCTGTCACTTTCACGAACCCTATCGAGCTCATTAAGACGCGAATGCAGCTTCAAGGTGAGCTCTCGGCGAAGAACGACGCCCCGAAGCTATACAAAAATCCGTTGCAAGCATCTGTGGTTATTTACAAGAACGAAGGCTTGCGTGGGTTGCAACAAGGTTTGTTATGTGGATATGTATACCAGCTAGGGCTCAATGGGTGCCGAATCGGCCTTTACGAACCCAGCAGATATTATATAACCCGGGCTTTGTTTCCAAATCAATTTTCCGAAGATGTCTCGCGCATACCGCAGAATCTACTCGTGAATGTTTTGTCAGGGATTGTCTCCGGTCTGGCTGGTGCCATTATTGCCAACCCCTTTTTCCTTATAAAGACGAGAATGCAATCGTACAATAAGTCTAAGGCTGGGGTCAATATCGGTCAACAAACATACTATAAAGGCCTATACGATGGCATCAAAACAATCTACACACAAGAAGGTATCAAGGGATTGTTTCGGGGTACCGATGCAGCCGTCTTGAGAACTGGGGCTGGCTCTGCTGCGCAATTGCCAGTATACAATTTGACAAAAAATTATCTTTTAAATCACGACTTGATGAAAGACGGATCCGTTGGTCTACACTTTGTGTCGTCATCCATGGCTGGCCTTGGTGTACTGATTGTGATGAACCCTTGGGATGTTGTGTTGACTAGGTTGTACAATCAAAAAGGGAACCTATACACGGGCCCCGTTGATTGCTTCGCCAAAACTATAAGGACCGAGGGGCCAGCGGCCCTTTACAAGGGATTTTGGGCGCAATTATTCAGAGTGGGCCCGCATTCCATCTTGACCTTAATGTTCATGGAACAAGCCATGAAGCTCGTCCATACCGTAGAAAAAAGACTTGTATGAAGAGTTAGATCGCAAATCATAGACATGCGCTGGGTAGCGCCGTATAGACTTTTAATGCCACCTTGCACACCTTTCGACCTTTCGAAACTCGGAAGTACCTTATATACCAGCAAAGAAGTATCTTGTTTTTTGTTATCTTCCGGCAAAAAAGAAACTTGTCTTTTGTTCACTCAAGTCGATTGGGGAACGTGATCGTTGCGCGAAATGGCCGCTCACTACCTGTCCGCACCAGAGTAGAACTTCGCACTGAGAAGGCAAAACTGTCAAACTTGTTCAGCCCTACCATAATGTCGAAATTGAGACCAGCCGCCAGGCTCATGGAGGCCAGCGCACAATGCTCTCAGCTCGGGGTTGCCTACGGGGATTGCGTTTATAAGTCATATAACAATATAGCAAAAGATGCGTGTCAGAAAGAGTTCTTGATGTTTAAAGAGTGCGTTCTGGGCAAGATCAAACGCAAGTGATTACAGAGAACTCAAACGAACGGGTTTAGCACTAATCTGCGATAACAAGATCTCCAAAACTGAAAGAGTGACATTTGGTGCATTGTGATGCCAAGTCTGCGCCTACTCCGGCTCCTAGTGTCAGACATGATCATGCAAGATCTTTGTTGAAGCTGGGGATATCATTGTCAAAACTGTGTACCTAAAGCCAAGGTGATATCGAAGGATTATTTACAAGAGCAGAGATAGATTATTTAAAGTCTTTAGTATATTAGTCACGTGACCAGCGTCCATACATATAAAATAACGAATCAGGCGTTTGTATCTTCACTCGACTGCTGACTGGTAGGAAGGATATGATCAAAAGTAACATTTCATGGACCAGCGAAAAAACGGTGTCTTAAAGCTTTCGTACGAATCGCGTGTCGCTGGAAAGTGTCACGGCATATCTGGTGTCGCAGCGTGTCATGTCGCCCGCAGGGTCAGGAGCCTCGGCCCAAATGTGGGGAACATCACAGCTATAATTATAAGACTTTTTGTCAGCTTTCGGACTTTTTCCCCAACCCTTTCTAAACAATGACTCGCATATCTCGCCTCTCCTTTTATACTAAGAGCGATGTTCGCCAGCTTATCACAATTCTAAAGGAATTTATTCTCGTTTATAGAGATAATAAGGTGTCTCTCAATTATCAAAGTCGCCCCGTTGTGCTCTTCTGCACAACGGTGATAGGCACTTTCGGAATTGGAACATTTCTCACAATCAAATCTTTGCTCCATCAGTTGAACGAGTATAGGACCAGGCGTGGCTTAGAAAAGCCCATTCTTACGAGGCAGAGCTCTTTGATCTTAAAAAACGGCTCAAGGCAGATATTCATTCCCAAGGGCAAGAATCTGACGGCCAGAGTTGTCATTCCAAAATCTAGCTTGGACAGGTATGCCGCAGACAAATACTTGTACAAAAACTTTCACCTCGATCAGAGAGTGAAGCTGCAAAGAAATCTACTCAACTCCAAATTCATCAATCAGATCGTCATCCTATGGCGCATACTCATTCCACGAGTGTATTCGAAAAACTCATCCTTGCTACTCACCCAGTGCTTGTTCCTCATTCTCAGAACATGGCTATCGCTCATCATAGCCAAGCTCGATGGCCAGATAGTAAAGAATCTAATCTCGGCTAACGGGAAAAAATTCGCTCGCGATTTGATCTACTGGATTTTGATTGCCTTCCCAGCCTCTTATACCAATGCGGCTATTAAGTATCTAACAAACAGATTATCCTTGGGATTCAGAACCAATTTGATCCGCTATATTCATGACATGTACTTGGACCAAGTCATGACCTATTACAAAATCCTGTTGAACCTGGATGACATCGAAAACATCGATCAGTACATAACAAACGACGTGGCCAAGTTCTGTGACTCTATTTGCGGACTCTTCTCAAGCATGGGAAAGCCTTTCATTGACTTGGTCTTTTTTTCTGTGTATTT
>JAKTYQ010000022.1:0-26146 GCA_030674525.1 Metschnikowia chrysoperlae
TTTTTTCCCACCAAGAGAGAGACAAGGAACCGCTTTTAATTACAGCCCAACATGTGATGGAAAGTCTCGTAATAAAATTCCCATACTCCCATAGTTCTGAAATTGTCCTCATTTTATCCATTCGTGAGAATCTTGATTCAAACCCCACTGGATCGAACGATAGTCTCTTCAGAAGAGCCCGGGATAGAGAAGTAAGCGAGGTCTAGGCTTTTCTTCAACGATCGAATTGAGGTCGTTTCTTATTGCGACAATAAAAAAGAAGCCGGCAAATAAGCGTAAAGATTTGATCAACAAGGTAATGGCTTACAAATCTTTGACACTGATTTAACTTCTTGGTCAAGACCTCAGTATTAATCAGCATTATTGCTTTCTCCCCGAGCCCCTCGTTTCGAGCAAAGAAAGAGAAAAAAGGTTGAAAGAGTCAAGGAAAAAGTGCGCAGAAATGATATTAACGTTCTTTCTTGCCACTATCACTAAAGAATACTGTACGTTGCGTCACGAAAACCACTGTGCGCCAGTGTAATGGTTCTGAACCATCGATTAGTCGTACTGTCTAAGAATGATGTAGAACATTTATTCACCAACAGTACCTTCAGAAGTTCCACCACTCCTTCTAAGTACTGATGTAGTGGTACAGTGTTAGTGAGGTAATGAGTTCACCGCCCTAAAACCACGTGTGTATCAGAAGTAGCGTAATATGACCGTTCTAAGTAAACGTCCAAGCGACGATTAGGCAACGCTACGATCTAGGATATATTTACTTTCTTTTTTAGTGACCAGTACCTCACCATCAACGGCTGGAAACGAGAAACATTTGTATCACACTTGTAATCTCTTTGTTGAGGAGGTCGTCACGGGATCATGCTCACATGATGGGATATGTCACAGTTGATTGTTCCACAAAAAGTATGAAACATATAGTGTTTTGGAAGATAAACTCGAATTTAGAGACGGATTTTCACGACCATCGATATTAGGTGAGTTTCTCTATTCTGTATAATCCTTTTCATTTGGCTGTGCTTCACTGCTGTGATCATTGGATCCCACCTGAATAATGCAGTCGAACGAAAACGTTTTTAACAAATCACACAATTCGTCTTCTCCGTCTTCACACTGAAAAACAGCGCAAATCGATTCCAAAGCAAGAATTGTGATCCCACTCATTGATTTTCATAAAACATAGGGTCCTTTTTGTTTCGACTGAATACATTTGCAACCCTGTTCATATGCAATCAACTCATTTGTGCAAGTCACCCGCACGCCCTGGTGTTTCTGTGATATGCAATTTGCGGCTGCAACGCAATTAGCAAGATTTCGCGTGCATCCATCGATTTTCTAATGGAAGCAAGAAGATGAAAAATTCAAACATCGTCGACAATCTGATCCCAGAATCGTCTCGTGTGAACAATATGAACAGTACGGAGACTCTTGGCTCACAAAATCATACGTGGCTAGCCATGTTTGTGGGTTTGGCAACAGTGACTTTGCTGGCTACCGTCACTCTAGGCTTGATCTTGGTGAGCCATTCTAATGTCGTTTTCCATATGAATCAAACGAGTGAGTTGATGATGGCTACATCTGGTTTACTTGTTGCATATGCGGCCGCAGCAGCTAGTTTCCAAGACCTCAAACGTACACAAGAGGCAATTGCTGGGGAAAATACCCAAGCACAAAAATGGCAGTGGATTGTTTCCAATGGTGCAGTTTTATTGCTTTCAAATACCGTGATGTTGCTGTTTGCTTACGTGATCAAGTTTCGAGAGTGGGCTATCATTTTGACCGTGTTGATGTCCACGCACTACATATCTTCGAGTGTTATCACGAAAGGTTACTCTTGGATTTTGACCCAACTAGCGTTGTTTTTGCGTTTTTGATGTTAGTATTGTCCCACCCAATGTCTAGTCTATCGTGCGTATGTATAACATGCGTATATGTATATGTATATCATGGAAGAGAAGGCTTTATGTTGAGAAAAGCCCTTCTAAGTAAGCTTGAGAAAATAGAGCCACCTCGCCCCAATTGATATTTGTGTTAATCCATCCATTTCTCAACAGAGTTTCTGAAAAACTCATATATACAAGTCTTGAGCTATTGCCTGAACATTCACTTTGCGTCTCAGAGAGACAATTTCGTTTCTTCCAAAGCACTTTGACAAGTGATCGAAAATTGCCAGCAATCAATTTGCTAAAGCCAGCCACAGTAACACCTGCTTGTGAGTGTTACATCTTTCTGAAAAAAATTAAAAAATTTGAAGATTTGAACATCGTAACCAGGTTGCTCTCCACGTTTTATCGGATATAGCCTGCTTTTTGCTCATACCAAGGTGTCTACGAAGACGTCAGACGTTTTCATTGTCAGATCCCACAGTATGTAATTTTTTTCGCACCAATGATTGACTTTTGACTTTTTGACTTTTGCCCACAGAAAGGGCACTTCTCCAGGAGTACGATTGTATCTATTTCATCATGATAATAAATTGGTCCGCCTGCCATGCACAAAAAGATAAGTCTGGATACCAGTTCTATAAACTTGGAAAAAAGTCCAGTTTTGAATGTAGTGCTGTGTGCAAAATTTTACTAGCTGCTCATGAGAGAAGAACCGGTCTTTGGTATCAAGATGAGTGTGCCATATCATGAAATCTTTAAGGTTCTCGCAGTTTCTTTACTCTCCTTTGAATAGGGTCTTTATGTTGTCGAGAAAGCTGCTCACCATATGCTCCACAGAATCCAATTTCGTAAATGCACTTAGAAGGACCGGGTCTGCGCTGGTCACCTCGATCTTCTTGTTCACCATCACCACATTCCCATTGTACGTGGCACACCGTGTAATATAGTCCTGTGGTTCGTAATTACTCGTGAAATGTGTGAATACCCCACCTAAGAGACCGCGTTCTTTCGAGTGTAGATCAATATCTGTCTTCCCCGCAGACATCGAGTCACGCACCTTGTCCACATACGATTTCCCCGTGTTGTCAATCTCACACCACGGCTTTTCCTCGACCTTCCGCAAGTCTTTTAGGTCGACACACACCTCTGCCTGGCTAATGTATATATCTAGCGAGATGTGCGGCGGCAATTCCGGGTCGAAGCTACCCGGATCCAGCCGGTGAAGCGGGAACACTAGTTTTGGGTCCGTAGGAAGCTGAAGGCTGTTTTTCGCTCGCTGAAGCTCGCCCAAAAGGTCGTTAAACACGGACATGAGGATGGTATGCGAATTCTCACAGCTTTTCACCGGATCGTCAAACACGGACATCGCCTGCACGATGAGTGCCACGGCAGCGTCAATCCCCATCTTTGCGGTGATAATCTGTGGTAGATGTATTGGATTTTTCATGATTATCCGCGATATCACTCGCGTGAAATGACGTTCCTTGAGTTGTACGTTCATCTTCGTAATGTACGCGCCGTCACGTACTAGAATCCCCTTCAAGTCCTCCGACTTTCCTGAACTTACAGCCAAAGTGATGCTTGGCCCCCTCTCTGCGCTTTTGTCCGTTTCTGGATGGCTTGGGGAATTGTATAGAAGAAGATTTGAGCACATTTGCAAGGCCTCCACCAAATGAGGCAATTCGGGCGTGATCACGCGATTTACTAGCCAATGTAGTTCTGCATCGCGGCTTTTGTGTTTTATTTGCTCTACCAAACTCATTCTGGCTATACCCGTGGTTTTTAATGGGTTTTGCTATCCGGTTCAGATAGACCCATCATTCATGTGCACTACAGGAATCTGGACGCGGTTTGATCCGGGGTGCGCACCAGATCCGGTAAGCAATATGGCGGGCGACTTTAGAATAAGAAAGATGGCTGGTATTTCCCCATATTCTTGGAATGTAATTATTTTAATGGAGTCTTCTTCTGCAACTTCACATATCTGCACTAATTTTAGCTGTTTCGTGGCTGATCTCTGTGTCATTGCCATTCCTCACAGTGCTGAGAATTGGACCCTTTGCAGTCACCCAGACCGACCAGACACCATCTTTTCTTTTTGTTTATCGCACTGGAGTCATCTATTCAATGTAGAAGGTGCCTGCTTTTTTTTTTCTCTCCGCTGGATTCTTCAATAGTCCGATATTTCCCGAACTAAATTGTAATTGCTACATTTCGATGTTTCCATTCTTCTTTTTCCACGATAATCGAATCTCGTAGAAAACTGACTTTGGGTTGTCTCTTATATTCTTACCTCACACCATTGTCTAAAAACAAAAACTGCAATTTTACCACGTAAAAATCGAATTCGGCCAGTAAATGAACAAAAAAATATATAATATACTTCAAATAATCGCTCAATCAACTAAGCACCGAATCATGCCCATCCTTGAAGCTGGTCATAGAAATCCACTCTTTTTGTCGTTTGCGGCAATATGTTCACCACCGCGGCCCGCATGTTGTCCACCATGGCAGGATGACCACAACTCACAAAGGCAATGCTATCCAGACAATTCTCCGTTTCAGCAGCAACAATGTCTGCAAGTTCTGGCCTGAAGTAGAAAAACGTAATGTGCCGGTATTTCCGAAGAAGAAGCCCTCGTTTGTCCTGGGGACCTTCCGTGTTGTCAAGGTCACGTGAGTCACACTCGGTTTCTGGGGATATGCTTTTCAACTGGCACCTTGTGAGATACACGGTACACTCGATGTTCGTGCTTGCCAAAGCCTGTAGTTCCGCGTCGCATATATCAAGAGAATCTATGGTCTTGGTTATCCAGATGAATTTCAAGACCTGATTTTCATCAAACCTGGCGGCATTCCGCGCCTGTGAATACGCTTCAGAGAAGATTCCGGGAAAACCGTTCCCGCCCGCGATAAACACCACCAGCCTGTGGAATCTAGCCGGCGCAGGCCCCCCGTAAACACCTTCCACTGCAACTCTCATGGTGATAGAATTTTCCGCCGCACATCTGACACTGTGAGCAATTCTCCTTGTCACGCCGTTCTTGATGGCACACATAAACACCAACGAGTTCAACTGAGAAGACTCAATGCACGAAAACGGATGGGATTGCCAGAAGTATCGACCAAATGTAAGCCATGCGTGACCCCCTGCCGCTGAAAAGTAGTATTTTGGACACGGAACCTCGACTCGGAGAGTATCTTTGTATAGTGTTATTGTGGCCTTTGGGAACCCGAAGCAGAAAAGGCGTGTATAGCGCAAGACTCTATCCACCAAGAGCATAGTGATTGAAATGGTCATCAAAAACAGATACCCCAAGTCGGCAAGATGAAACCATGAGCCAATTAGAAAGATGATGGCCAAAGCCAAATGTAAAATAAAAAAAGTCTCATAGTAATGTCGCCGAATATAGAGAAGGCTGCTGAGGAATATAGCCGTGCACGAGACCGTCGCCACAATGCCCCAAATAACATACCACGACGAGATTTCCCGAGTGTATTTTCCATGTAGGTAAAGCGACACAGTAGCCATGACGGAATGTACAATTATCCCGAAAAGGACCACCCTGCCGATCCACCTATGATAAAGCAAAAACGTAGAATGATCCCATCGCGTCATCCACTGGAGTATACTGTTTCGCCCTGCCAAGAGAAAAACCATGGGCACAAGTGTCGTCGATATGATTGCAAATATGTTTGCCACATAGCGAACGTAGTCGTTTGCCGCAGGATGAAAAGCGATTGGAGTTCGTGCTGACGTGTAGCCAACACTACAGAGTATTAGCGATAGTGCAACAAAAATGGATATAGTGGTACTTTCCAATCTCGAGGGCGAATAAAAGTGCAAAAACCCAAAGATTTTCTTGGAAAGCATCCTGTGACTTTTCCCCAAAGCGGGGAGTATGAAGTATCCACGAACTATTTTCGAGAATCTGCCATTAGCATAATTTCGCAACCGCGGCATTAGTAAAACCAGCCAATTCACAACTGCTGCGGAAATGAACACGAGAAGCCAATAGCAATTCAAGATGATACCAAGGTACATCGAGTAGTCTTTGTTTTCATGAAGCCGCATGCTTTCCTCTTTTTTCTCCAAGATTTTGTAAACGTTTAGTCTCACCGGAGAATCTGCCACTGTTCCAGGACTTGGGGGCGGAATAGCCTTGTCCTCATAAGCTTTGTATGCACTGTTGATGATACTATAGCCTGATGGCTTACCTGGACACTGGATCTCGAAAACGTCGTGTATACGACTTGAAGGTAAGCCGCTCTCCACCAAACATGCGACCATGCTAATGAACGCATTATCATTTGAGCACCACTGTATTTCGTTATCAAAATCCAGAAATGAAGCTATGCTGGAGATATAGTTCTTGCACCCAATATAGGCTTCCGTAGGTGTGTCCCAAAACACGAAGGGTTTGATCGCCCAAATTGTAGGGAGCCATATAAGGACACCAAGAAGAATCATCCTTTAGCTATTGAGCCAATCTAATGTTGTAAGCCTAGCCACAGTGCCATGATTTAGTATGTTCAGGCCTCCATTTGCGTTTTTTATACGTATAGGTGAAAATTTCAATCCGACCTCAGACAATGGGACGGGTGTGCATATTCAAGCATTTTCTTCATATTGTTTGAATACTATGGTAAGCGACATCGGCGATCAGCATTTGGAAGAATCTTTCACGTAAATTCATTACCCCATTGAGACTTGTTTTGTTCTAGAATCCTCATGAGCAAAGAAAAGCCCTTCATGTATGTGATTTGGTTGGAGCTTCCGACCACTGCCTTTGCGTGTTTTAGACGCATTAGTCAGAAAAACACACCATGCCAGACGTGATGTACTTCAATGGGGATTGGCTTACTAACCTTCGGCCCGCAAGAGAGCGTGATCTGATTCCGCATTTCGGGCTATTCCTGCCACAACAATGTGGATATGAGAATATATTTTATTAATGTAATTCGCGGTAAAGTCTTGAATGAGGACTCTTACTAATGTAGCCCATACTGTTCAAACTTTATACTGAGCTCGGCTGCATTTGTGTCAAGGGCTTCTCAGGTGAAAAAGAAGAACAAAGATCAACTCATAGCCTCCCGCTTTTGGTTTGTTGCATGTCGGTGATATTGTCCACACCAAAAATAATGAGACTCGGGCTACAAAAGCAAGGCAAGGTAATTCAGTGCCACGGCCTCTCGTACTACTGACGGCATGGATGAAAAAAAGCGATACTTCGTTTTAAAGACAGAGAAAGTACCAGTCTGGACAAATCGAGCGTAGGCACTTCAACCCGAACTATCATGTGCGAGGAAGGGATGACGAAAATACATGTAAAGAACGGAGGCTTTTTGCAAGACGGATACTGGAAATGATATGGCGAATCAAATGATTCAGGCCTTCAAGACATCCATCAAGCTTCGAACGCACAACACTGCCTGACAACTCATCATTATCATGAAACTGATGCACGTTGCTTGTATCCGAGCGACTATCAAACTGATCTCCAATTCTCAACATGATCCACGAGCATTCTTTTCTTGTACAAAACACCTGTTTATGCAGTTTTTCGTGTATACTAGCCGGCTGCAAGAGGCGACATAGCCCTTTCGCCCGCGTGGTGGTGTATGCTACGATGCAATATACCGAAATACCAGGGATACAGGAAGACGGCACGGCGCTTTCTCCAGATGGTTGCAAATTCGTGTGGGCGGCGGCGAGTATTGCTTCGATTATACTGTTATATTTTGGGGAACTTTCTCATGACATTACAAACTTGACGCTAGTTAGGACACGTCATTTTCGTGCCTGACTGTGATTGGCTACCGGGTGAGGCAAAAAAATCTCACGGTGCTGCCAAAGAGGATTGCCTGAAAGGTGTGTTTTTTTCGTGTCGTGCGTGACCGGGAGCAGGGCAAGCCGCGAGATTTGCGCAAGCTAATTGGTCCACACACAGATATCTGCATATAGAGTCATTTTTGGCCGGGGCACGACCACCTCGAACCTCCCACTGCCCAACATCAACAAATCTCCTTCACACACACCTACTACTTTTATGTCCAGGACTTGACCTTTGTTAACGGAACACCCTTAGTTGTGCAGGACATCAGTTATATCCACACCCTCTGTTTTGCTCCCGTCTGCTGTTTTCTACAAAACACGTTGTTTAACAGCCATCGAAAGTGTATCTGTCGAGTTTGCCGCCCGCTGTTTACCCCCTTTTTTAGTATACCAGCGAGAAAAAAACATTCCTCCGGGAAATTTTTCCACAAGGCTTTTCCTTTGAGCAAACGCAAAAAGTAAACAAACAGCGACACGAGACACGTCTTCCACCTGATTGCGCTTTTTACCCCCACACTAACTTTTTAAACTTCTTGAGCGAAAATTCGAAACATGTCTGGTCCCTCAACATCGAATGAAAGAACCGCTGGACTGGCGCATCTTCAACACCAGCACCCTCACCAGCACCACCTTGGCCAGCCGCACCCTGGCTACCAGCAGATGGACCACACTGCCGCCGCTGCGATCGCCTTGGCAAATGGCCATGACTTCCCCAACCCTGCTGTTATGGGCCATCACGAGGACGATGGACAGTATCATCGTGGCGTGATGAGCGCCGCCGCGGCCGCGCAGTTGCAGCAGCAGCAGGTGTTGCAACAACAGGCGTTGCAGCAGCATCACCAAATGCAGCAGCACCATCAGATGCAACAACATCACCAGATGCAACAACATCACCAGATGCAGCACATGCCCATGCAACAGCAGCAGCACCTTCCTCCACACCACCAGTTGCAACAGCAGTTGCACCAGCAGCAAATGCCTCCCCACCAGCACCCAATGGGTATGCCTTCTGCTGGGATTGATTACGAGAACGGTGGCTTTCTTATTTCGAGACATGGCGAGGGCGATATCATCAAGACGTTTAGCAGTAAACTGGACTTGGTGAAGTACGTGAAGACTGTGCTCAACGAGGAGGAGCAGTGCAAGATCGTCATCAACTCGTCGAAGCCCAAAGCGGTCTACTTTCAGTGTGAAAGGTCTGGCCTGTTCAGAACAACAGTGAAGGATGCCGCTAAGAGACAGAGAGTCGCGTACACTAAGAGGTCCAAATGTGGCTATAGATTGGTAGCCAACTTGTACCCGCCCGAGAAGGATAAATCGAAGAAGATCAAGAAGGACAATGAGTTCGATGGCTACGAAGAGGACAAGAGGGAAGCTGAGATGTGGATCTTGAGAATGATCCACCCAGCGCACAACCACCCGCCTGAGCCAAACTTCGCCTTGATCGGTGGCAAGAAAAAGAGAGCTAAGTACACTAGAACTTTAGTGGAAAAGCCATTGCACAGAAGCCAGGGCGCAGCCGCAGCCGCAGCCGCCGCAGCCGCTGCCGTCGGGTATCAGCCAGAGCTCCTTGACCATCAACACCTCCAGGCGCACCCTTACCAGCACCTCCAGCACCAGCAGCAACAGCTCCACCCTCATCTTCAGCACACCACTCACCACCACCCTCACCACCATCACGAGGAGAGTGGTCACCCATCTGTACAGGATGTGGCTGTGATTGCCGCAATCGAGGCAGCCCCAGGTAACCCCTCATTGCTGAACCCTCCCGTGGACCCAAGCATTGACCCTTCGGTGGACCCAAACGTTGACCCAAGTGTGCAACAGCACGACCACGCCCACGGCCATGTCCACTGATCGTGCCTCAGACAGACGTGTATACTATTGCTCATCGGCCAGCATGGGACTTTCATCGCAAGATTTAATAAAGCATGCTACAAGATTGTCGTGAGCCACATTTTGCTTTTTCCATTACCATATCCTCGTGAGGCTATGCCCTCATTGACTTGTTATGTGTTTGTATAATTACCAATAAACAATTGTAAATTACCTGCCGCAAAAGTCCGTATGCCGTCCATGCATCTTGTGTGCCAGCCGCATCAAACCTACGTCTCATCCCGCGCGAGGGATCAGATTGAGGGGTAGCGCCAGCGGTTATTAGTATTGATAAAACGACTCCATTTCTCGAATCTACACCAAAAGCAATTGAAAACTCTTGGATCCAATCTGAAGAGTCTATATTTGAAAAGGTTTGGGTCATTTACTTCTCATTGGTGAGAGTCAACTTTAGTGAGAGCCCCTCAGTCACAATCTAGGCTCTAAGATCCAGTACAGAAAGAATACCGATTAGTGGGTATAAAGAACTCGTGCCGAGAACGAAATCAGGCACAAGGTAACATTTCCTTTTGAAGGAAAACTCGTGAATATCCAAGAAAACCCAGTTTTCCACCATTGAGTCGAAATCATTGGAAGCCACAGTATCAGGTGATGTCGAAAAAGGATCGATTTAGAAGTAAAACTAAACGAATTCTCAAAAGCGCAGCGAAAGAGCTGGAAAATGGGGCAAGTCTGAAATCCGCGGATATAAGTGGGCTGATGGCCTCACGCTTGAATTCGCAAGATACGAATAAAACAGAGCCGGGATTTGCAAAAGATTCTGATTTGGCTGTTAAGCCAGCTTTACTCACACGTGACTCGGCAGAGGAGCATTTTGGGGCGACAATTGTTGCCAGTTCTACCCCAATTCCGGAGCACCCCTCAGCTGATATCACCAAGGGGGTAGATGCTGGCCTCGACACGAACTTGGCTCTGGTGAGCTCTCCTGACGATCCAGCGTTCCTGCCTAATACGTACCAGGTTGATGCACCTGAACTGAACCCAACGGAGGAGTCTCCACTTCTTCGCAACCCAGATTTGGAAAACTGGGCCGGCGCGGGCGCCGGCGTTTCACGGCGTACAAGAGAATTGCGGGGAAGTGTCTCACGGTTCTTGCACAGCAAGGCGCTATTGCGTGGCTTGATATTTATCCTGATCTTGGCTTTGTTCATTCTTGTCATTGCCGTGCTGGTGGATTTCGGAAAGGCGGCTAATGAGGCATTCACACCCGAGGTACAAAGTATTTCCATACTAGGTATACATGACCGAGGAGTTGCGTTTCTGGTTGCTGCTACAGTGGAGTCAGACTATGAGAATATCGGCAATTTGTTTCTACGGAACTTTGCTAGATTTGGGTCTTTGCTTGTTGGGGGCGTCGTTATTACACCAAGAGATAAATGCAGTGTGTACGTCACGACAAATACCCTACAAAGTGTCCATCTCTTGGATGTGTATCCGCCTGAAATCGCCATAGACTTGATCAACCATCGCGTGAGCGAAGTTGAATTTGTCAGCGATGCTATCTTCGCCGTAGACGGAGCAGCCCGAATGTTCCGGTCCATTCTCCAACATGGCTTATCCGAACCTTTTGACTTGCGCGTTGAAGTGCGCATGTCACCAAAGATTCAGGGCAAGTGGTTCGGAGTCCAGTTGAGCTCCGTCAGTGTGTTCCAAAATCTCCAATTGCCGTTGCAAAGATACAAATCGCCGCTTGAGATCAATAACTTGAACGTCAAGCTAGAAGAGACTTTGGCTGATGTGAAGTTCTCTTCTTCTCTTGCATCCTTGCCGATGCACTTTGCGCTCGAGCCGATCGAGTGGGATATTGCCGTGCCAGGTTGCAAACAGGAACACATCAGCCTTGGAAATTGGCATACTTCTAACATGTCATTCGAGCCGAATTCACCTACTTCACTCGATGTCTCTGGATCTGTTGGCAAGATCCCAGCGTCTCTACTTGAAACGTGTCGGGACGGTTTGACTCCCATCAATCACTTCGCAAATCTTGCCGTCAATGAGAAGAAGATTGGTCTATTCATTGCCGCAACGCGATCAGATGCCAATTTAAAAACCTTGCCCCGTTGGATATTTGACCTATTGACGCAGGTTAACATCAACGCATCAATACCCGTGCCCCACTTCGGCGGCGACAACTCTGACTATAAAGTCAATGACTATAGCCTTGAGTCGAGTAGTGTTATCGTTTGGACAGATGATGAGGGTCTTCTCAGCCTCCTGGTAGATGTCAAATCGAAAATCGCATTAAATTTGCCAATTGATACCGGTGACTTTGATATAATTGCATCGAGGCCTAAGTCAAGACTTTCATTGCAACAATCCAACCGGACATTTCTTGAGGCCTCTGTGGCTGAAAATTGTGAAGCGACACTTTTTTCAGGACAGCCGGGCTTGAATTATTTATCTTTGGAGTACCAAAACATTTCTGTTGATATCACTGAACCAATTTTTGCAGGCCAATACTTGTGCAATATTCTTACGCGACTGGACTTTGATCTCCCCGGGTGGACTTTGGAGGTAGATGAGGTGTTCATCAGACTGCCCATCTTGTCTACTCTAGTGAAAAACCTACATTTTGGAGGAGGGCAAGTTATGTCTGGAAGCATGATGAACAACAAGTCAGTTAACTCGACATTTATTGATTGGATTTTGAAAAGCGCCAACGTGCTGACAGATCAGATCTTCTGTGTGTCGACTAGCTCGAAGCATGCTGAGTTCTTGGTCGACTTTCAGATATCCAATCCGCTCAACATCTCTGTTGATGTTCAAGAAAATGTCGTGAATTTAAACTTGAGATACAACGGGACAAATGTCGGCATTGTCACATTAGAAAGTTTGAATATCCCGAAAACCGAGGAGAGAGTGATGCTCACGGCAATGATTACGCTATTTCATGAGTCAAGTCCTCAACAAGTACTATTGGAAGACTTCTTGAGTCATGTCATTTCGGGCTCTGAAAACACTTTATTCGGGATTGTTGGAAGCCATGCAAGATCAGAAAAGGGAGAGACAGGTTTATCAAGGCTTTTGCAAGAGGTAAAAATAGACGATATTCGCCTCCCGCAATTGAGATTTGCTCAAAGTGATAAACTAACGATGAAGACATATTCTCATTTCACCAGGCAAACCCCAATTTCCGACTACCACGACCCTGACGACCTGTCGAAGAGCCTGGGCCCGTTCTTGATCGATGCCACGTTTCATTTGTGGACTTCAGAGATAGAGCTCACTGTTTTCAATCCACTTTCCAATGTGGAGCTACAAGTGCGCATACTAAATTGTTTAGCTTCCTACAAGGGTGAGAGCTTAGCGCACATTGAAGGGTCTGAGATTTTTATAATCCCACCAGGAATCTACGTAATGCCTCGCATACCTATCAAAATATCGAAGGGAATTGGTTCTGATATTTTACGAAAGGCAATGGATGGTTATTTGGCCATGGATGTGGTGGCAGAACTTGGCGTCGTTATTGACCAGTTTCCAGCGGAGCTTATGTACCGTGGAGCAGGTCTCAAAGCAAAGGTGAAATTATAGGCTCGCGGTATCAACGTTGAAAAAAAAACAATGCAGATCAAGAGTCTTGAGTCTTAGGCCGCCAATTTAGGCGAGAGCAATCAAGATGAGGTAAGGGTGAGTGAGTGAGTGAGTGAGTGGTCCTAAAGGATACGAGAAAGGACGACGCAACACAAAATCGATGCAATATGGAGCGAACTCGTCGTTATTATCTACGTCACTTTGAGTGGTTCCGACTAACTCGAGGGATACCTGGCTTATTTCAGCAGTCGGAAGGTCAGATTGATTCGAGCCAACATTAAGAAATATTAGTTCGGTCGACAGTCTAGATTGCCCCGCAGTTCCAAATTTGGGCAGGTTGCTACCGTATGCGGCCTTCGAGAAAAGTCACGTGATGTTTGTTTATTAAATGAGGCCGCGGGCAGTTTCGAGGTGTACTGATGTCGCACTGCACGGCCAGATTTGCTAGCCAGTTTTTCCAAAAATAGGACTAGCTACTGATTCCCTACACACTGCTTTTCATCACAACATTTGCATCATGTACGGCTTGAAAGTCTCCTCGTTGCTTGCACTCGCTATTGCTCTCCCACAGGCTCTTGCCACGCCACCTGCGTGCTTATTGGCTTGTGTGGCCCAGGTTGAGAAAAAGTCCTCTTGCGACAGCTTGAGCGACTTCTCGTGCCTCTGCTCGGCCGAATACTCCTCCATTGAGAGCTGCTTGGACCTGATCTGCCCCGAAGGCAAGGCCTCTAGCGCCAAGTCTGCGTTTGCCAACTCATGCAGTGGCTACGCCTCGTCTTCAGCCTCCTCATCAGCCTCTTCGTCTGCTCTGTCATCATCGTCGTCGAGCTCCGCTCCTTCCTCCAGCTCGGCCTCTTCCTCGAGCGCTGCTATTTCGTCGTCTTCCGCTTCTGTCGCTTCTTCGTCGGCCAGTGCTTCCGCTTCCTCTTCCGTTGCTTCCTCATCTGAAGCTGCCGCCTCTTCCTCCGAGAGCGTTGCTTCTTCCACCGTCGCCACGACCCTCTCCTCGGTCGCCTCTTCCGCAGGCCCCACCACTTCCGTGTGGTCCTCTGTTGAGACCTCCTCCGCTTCCCAGGCGCCATCTGTGACTGTTTCTGGTGCTGGTAATGACGTTGGCAAGACCTTCGGCGCCGCTGCCGTTATCGGTCTTGTTGGTGCCTTGTTGTAAGTTGTGCTTTCGATTTTTGAATAATAAAGTTTTCATTTCATTGCTTCTCTAAGAAAATGGCTTAGCGCTACGAGTCGCTTGTCGGCGCTTTTATACCAATGAAATTCAATTGTACGTTAATCGTGTGTAGTCTCTACTTGAGAATGTATCCATCAGTATAATTACCTGTGTCATTACCTGCTTGGTGATCACGTATCAACTAAATGCTAAAAAAACAATGATACACATGTTTTTCCAAATAAAACGCATTGCTGAAGTAAAGCAAGGTTGGCGTGACCCTCCTTCGGTTCACATTTGGGCTGCTGGCAATCAAAACTTCATCGAGAAAAAAATTATTCACACGGAGAAAAGAAAAAAAACCATTGTTCTCTTTTTTTTATTGTCAACATGAAGAAAATTCTACTCGAGTCGAGGGTCAGTGTGAATGTGTACTTGAATTAAGATCTCGAGGGACCTATGCCAAAAGAATCACTTATTTTTTGCTTGACACACAGATTTCAGTTTGTGTTTTTCATTACAATGGGTTTGCCAGATCCAATCAAATCCGTGGGGTTACAGAAACGCTAACTCTACTTGTCCGAAAACATCAAGTGGGAAGGTAAGCCTAATGGTCGAATGCATGCTAAGCAAAAAAAGAGAGAAAGTAAGGTCTAAGATGGCCAAAACACACGTCAGAACAAATCATGGGACTAATAGAACGAAGCTTTAGATTCAATATTTATTATAAAGTATTCTTGAGTCGTATAGAGCCAAAATACCTTTTCGTTGTCGAAAAGAACATTTCAATCTAGCCACTCATGAACATAACTCACGTTCTCAGACCAGGCTTGGATGCACGTGCGGTTTGGTGTGTGCAGTGGACGAGTGAGATTTTTTTTGACTTTCACAGAATACAAATAAACCATGAGTAGCATCAGTTGGTCATATCGCAGTCACGCCGAATCATCACTGCAACGTACTTCTCGTGACTTTCAAATTACCTTCCCGGGTTTGGGATACTTTGCATGGTTTTGGGACACTTTCGCAGTGCGTGGTCATGCACACAAGCCCACAATTGATGGCTTTTATTAAACCCGTGCACGGTGATTTGGGCAGGCAAGAGCGGGGTGTCGGAACAACCCGAGCCGTCGGAAAAATCTTCGGTTTCAAATGTGGTATGGCCACGGTCAAATACATATACTACTCATAACTTCATTGGTTTTTTTGTGGATGCAACTTCGATTTTGACTTAGCAGGAGAATGAAAGCTCAGAAAGATGCCTATCTCTAATCCTGTGTGTTCCCCGTACTTCTTATCTTTGGTTGCCCGCCCCGGCCCCTCCGCCGCGCATCCGACGGAAAAGCCGGGCTGGCCGTGATAGCTCCAGGCCACATATATAACAATACAATGTCCCGTTCAAACACGTCGAATCCCCGCTTTTTCCTGTGAGTTGGCGGATTATCAATACAATCCGATCTCACATTGAATCGAAAGCTATTCAAAGTCCGCACAAATAGCTCGAAAGAAATAATTACTGAAGCATCATCATGAGACGTGAACCAGTTTCTCAGTACACGCTATACCATGCCACGCTCGTGCACACGCCCTCCTTGGGCGAGATCGAAGTGTTGCCGAATATGCTTGTGGGGGTCGACAAAACAGGAAAAATCGATTTTTTGCGAGAATTCAGTGCTGAGTTGAAGTCCGTGCATGGCTCTGCGGACGCTTATTTCCGCAAGGTGAAGTCAGATGAGTTTGCATTCGTAGACTACTCGCTGAGCCCATGCAGCTTTTTGTTTCCCGGCTTTGTCGATACACATATACACGCCTCGCAGTACCCGAATGTGGGCATTGGCTCGGAGTTGCCGCTTTTGGAATGGCTCAAAGATTACACGTTTGCGCTCGAGAGCCAATTTTGCGGCGATCGGCCAGAAAAACTCGCTTTTGCAAGGGAAATTTACACAAAAGTGGTGGAAAAAACGTTGAATAACGGTACTACGTGTGCGTCCTACTTCACCACGATCGACACCGCCACCACAAAGTTGTTTGCTGACATATTGGTGGAGAAAGGCCAGCGAGGCATGGTGGGCAAGGTGTGCATGGACCACAACCAGCCGTATCCCTCGTATGCTGAGCCCATGGATGCCTGTCTCGAGGGAATGCATGACTTGATGAAACATTGCGAAAAACTTAATGATGACACGCACAAGACAGGTAAACTACCCTTGGTTAAGCCCATCATTACACCCAGATTTGCACCCGTGTGTCTGCGTGAGTTCATGGCCGAGTTGGGCACGTTGGCGCGGGAAAACGATCTCCCGGTGCAGACCCATATCTCTGAGAACCTTGACGAGATCAAATTGGTGAAGGATATCTTCCCCGAGTGCGCAAATTACACGTCTGTGTATGACACTTTTGGGCTCTTGGGCCCTTCCACGATTTTGGCACACGCCATTCACTTGAACGCGCAGGAACGTGAAATCGTGCGGCTCAAACAGTGCTCGATTAGTCACTGTCCAACGTCGAACTCGTTCATCACCAGCGGAGAGGCTCCTGTGAAGGAGTATTTATACGAGAATGACATCAACGTTTCTCTTGGTACAGACCTTTCTGGCGGGCATGAGCAGTCAATTTTGGCCGTGGCCAAACACTCGGTGTTAGTGTCTCATCACTTGACAATGAGCAGCGAAAAAAACCACAGTATAAGTGTTGCTGAGGCCCTCTACATGGCCACTATGGGCGGGGCCCGCGCCTGCAATTTGGAGCACCAGTTAGGTAGTTTTGCCAAAGGTAAATACTTTGACGCGCAGTTGATTGACGTGCATAGTGCAAACTCAAACATTGACGTTTTCGATTTCCAAAAACCCCAAGTTGGCGAAACAGATTACGTGAAGAAAGTGGTGCTGTTGGTGCAACGGTGGGTGTTTTCGGGCGACGACAGGAATTGCGTTAAGGTGTGGTGCGGCGGCGATTTGGTGGTGGATAAGGCAGACCCGTGGGTCTATGTTTAGGTACAGATTTGGAAAATTTAGAAATTATCTATCGAGTTATCTGATTGGATATCTTGCCTACATTTTACTTGCGACAAAGACTCGAAGGGCCATTAACGTGAGATGTGGGCTCGATCTGACCCCGTAAGACATATTTCCGAAAAACGATACGTGGTTGTATTGACTTTTTGGCTAAAGTAAAGACAGTGTGAGGTTCTGAGTGTGTGACTAATCAACGGTTCTTGCGTAGACCATCTAGTAAAACCAGTCTGGCTCTCTAGTTCACTAGGTGGGGGACCCAACATTTAGCCTGCCTTGACTGTATAAAGGTCTGTCTAGATTATTGTGTGTGGCTAACAGCCACGCTGACGTAAAGAAAAGAAGGTTCAGAACATGGCAAGCACGAAGTTACTGCCTAATTGGGACAATCTTTAGATAGTATTCGATCAATCTAACCGAGAACGCGTTCTTGGTACGTAAAGCGATGCCTCGAGCAGCATGAGAAGAGTATAGACAAATCGTGTCTGTCTCCAAAACTTTTGTAAACAAACCGTGCTGTAACTTTATTCCCGGGCGAGCGTAGATCTCGTGAGAGGTTTAATCGAGCTTGTGATGTTGAGCTATCTCACATACCGTCAAGAATGGATATAAGCAACCCCACTATAAGCACAATCTTGCAATCTGGATTGTTGCATGGGAATATTCTGGAACATTCTTGCAATCCCATACAAATATTCAAAAATTTTGCAATCTGGTTCGTTGCAAGAAAATGCGTTGCTTATAACCGGTCAAAGTCCAGACATATAGCGATAAAACGGCTGATATGGCGTCCTGAAAACCGCCTCTCTCATCTAAAACGAGCTTCAAGCGATTCTTTGAAGCCGACGGCGACGCGACGCAACGCACCGTCTCCGTGCAATCCCGCCTTGAGTCTATCAAATATATCGCTTCGGTCGAAGAGTTGTACGCGCAGTAGCCATAATTTAGACAAAAATGCCACCCAGGTCCAAGCTGCATCGAATTCTGCCAAAGCAAAGTACGAGAAAGCCGTTGAACGAACCCCGAATGAGCCAAAATATTTCGGTTGACCACAAAAGGTTTTCTTAAGCTTGTAGCGAAGAACATCTAGGCCGTCCTCTCGATTTCTATTCCGATTGGTTCCGTAATAAGCTCGAACATGCTCCATAAGAGAGGATTTCAGAGTAGTTGACGGCTAATTCGTTTAGCCTCGCCGCCGAGGGGTTGTCGATGATAACACTACTTGAAGTGAAAATGTTTTTCTGAAAGAGGAGGCGCCACTTTCCCAATCAGAAAAAGTCGATTCCCTGGCAAGTGCCACTTTGGATGGTGACAGCGAAGAGATATCTGATATCAGAGACGAAACACCGGGTGGAACTAGGTTTCTCAGGAATAAGATAACTAATCTGTAGCGATCGACCATTCCACACGATTCTCATGTACAAAGTGGAACACACAACAGATGCAAGGCTATTTATGAGCACGAAGAAGCATTGCAGTCGATAGACTATCTCGCGCAATGTCTAGAGAAGCACGAGATTGATCGGAAAGATCTCAAAACAGGCTTTATCTCAAGGTTCAGAGAAGTGAACTCACTTGATTGTAACAGCAAAAGAGTCGCCGGGCAAAGATCACATGGAGGGCAAGCGCATCGTGGGCTATGCTTGTAACAGGCGTTCTCCGATTTGGATTTGGTAGCAACAAACGTCGAATTTCAGAAGTCTTGTGTGTATAGAACAAGTGTTTGTGCACATAGTTATATATATATATATATATACCTTTGAGATTTACAGCGACACCCAACCTAGATCTCGAGATAGGAGGCCATTTCAAGTTTCCATGATACCTGAAATCAGTAGGTTCAAGAAAAATAGAGCCTGTTTCGAAAGATAAGGGTACTTGGGGACGAGTTTATGAGTACGGTGCCAGCATAATACCGCTCGACCGGGTATAGCTTACTGAGAAGTTCTATATTTCAATTCTGCAATGCAAGAGATGAGAGTTTTCTTATTTTGTTTTTACTCCTCTTACAAAATGAAGATAAGTCTATGCTCACGGATCTCATAACCACTTTCATTGAAAGAAGCAAACAAATATACTCGTCACCGATGCTTTCCCGAACGCAGTGACGTATTCGCACGAATTACGGGAATTCCTAGATAAGTTCCGTCAGTCCATTTCGAAACATGATGAACACTGAAAAAGAGCTTTGGGAAATTCTTGAATCTTGGGTCTATATGGAAAAGAAACTACCCTTTCAAGACAAGGCCTGTCAAAGACGGCAGTCCCCTTGTGCACATTCCGCACGTCGAAAGCCACTGTTTTGGTATCGCGCCCGCCAAGAGCCCGTGCCAAGGCCGAACGGTCACTAGACTGAATAGAATTTTGGGATCCAGTTTTTTTACGATGACTTCGATATCGAATTGGGCTTTCTACGTGACTGGTTGTAGATAATCATCAGTAATTTGGTGGATTGAGGTACTGTAGAAGAGTGCACGCTCTAGCTGAAAGGCTCACATTCCAAGCTTCTTGCGAATGTTGAATGTGACTGTTTCGTGTTTCTATGGATGACCGAGTCATGAACAAAATTCGTTGACACCACAATGCGCATGGCATGCCACTGTAACTTCAAGTAAGCGAAATAAAGAACTGGGCATCGACTACTCTTTGCAGCCAAATGTTTCTCGCTTGCTACCCATGGATGAAAGAATGGCCTCACGCGCATAAAAACAAACCGATTGGGAAAAGCCCGAATAAGCGAACTCACACGATTGTCAACAGCCCCTATTCTGATGGACTTCAAGCCAAAAAGGCATTCTTTAGTCCAACACGCTTTCGAAAGATCATCATTTATGCGCTCGGGCCACCTACTTTTTTTTTTTTTTAAAGATATATCACATTATAGGACGCTCTCGCTGAAGTATATCAATTCCGGCGATACGGAAGTTGGTTGTGGTCAAGAATGGCATATTGCCAAAGGCGAACGCAATTTGCACCCAGGGCTGTCAGCAAGTCCCCCCTTTGCAAAATTTTGCGTATAATTCGGCTAGGTGGTTCTCAAAAATTGAAAGAATTGCTCAGCATCTTATTTTTCCCAGTGTCATGGCTACAATACATTACTGTATTATTCAAACCGTAGTAATTTAGCAGCAAGAACAACTTCCGGTTGCGACCATTTCGCGAAGAAAACACTGTTTCCCGTCCGATCAACGTTAGTTAACCTTCGCAGAGCTGTACTGAGTAGTGTAGTGGGAGACCATATGCGAATTACGGTGTTGCAATCTTTTTTATAGATTCTAACTCGCTTGAAGCCTTGGCTGAATACCTTCCTGGAAACAATTTGCGTTTTCAGGTGATGAGGCAGGCCAATTATATGCAGTCTCACGCACTTGCACAGGTGTCTTCAAAATATCCAGGTAACATTCTTGCTAGCTTATTCGCTTGATGAAACTGTGGATATGAATGATTCTTATAGACCTCGTCATGCTGGCCAAGCTTTTGCATGAAGGCACGGGATGGACAACATTCAATCCATACTACTCAATGACGGACCCGTATGCAGGATATACAGGATAAAACTGAAAAAGGTTGTATTATGTAGATTCTAGTCCTTACGATTTAAGAGAAGAACAATCTGGTCTACAAGCTCCCCAGAAATTTTTTACAAGCAGTTTATAGACTTCGCCTTATTAGAGCCAAAAAAAGTCACTTTTAAAAACTCTATCAAGCGTGCTTAGCAGAAATGGACGCCAATCCCGATCTTCCTTTACGGCTAGAGACCAAAGTACCTTGAAGTAACTTTGCTAGGCTTCAAAAGAAAACCTCGTGCCTTTTCCTTTTCGTTCTCTTGAAAATTCGGGGTTTCCAGCGCAATTTTGGTAATTGAACAAATGCACTGCATTTTTTGGGTTTATGGCAAGAAGAACCGTACATACTGTCACACAGTTGTATCAAGGCTGCACGGTTTACAAGCCACTTATATGTATTCGTCAGAAATCTCACGAGATCAGTTTCTTTGATCACTTTTGTGTATATTCATGTATAGTTTTTTGGAAAGCTAGGTGAGCAATTTTGGCTCCCAGTCCGTAATCAGAAGTGTCAAGCAAAAAAAAGATGTATGCAGACTTGTCGGCTTTCGAGCTCATGCAAACATAGACGTTGAGGCAAAAAACGTATTGCTAATCTCTAATTTTCCCCAAATAAGCAATCTGAAGAGATTAGTGAGAATAGAAAAGTATGTTAATCATCTCGAGAGGCCAATTTAGTAGATTCTGGAATGAGCGATGCGCATCGCATTATATACCGGCTTGTACAACCATTATTCCGATGATGTAATTAAACGTCCAGTGGCATCTCATAAAGGTATCGTCCATTTTCAGGTTGGAAAATGAATGCAGAAGATCAACTTATCTCCGCATGGGAGAGTAGAAGGTACGTGCCCAAGCCTGGCGAGCCTGCCTTGCCACCACAACTTTCAGAGTTGGCGCAAAAATCCACCAAAGATATTATGGACGAGATCAACAGGTTACCTTTCTTCATGAACGAATTGGATGAGAGCGATGGGAAAGGCGGAGAAAACGTTGGATTGGAAGCTCTAAAAAGTTTAGCGTATGATGGTGAGCCGGACGAAGTGGCCACGAATTTCAAGAATCAGGGCAATGATTGCTTCAAGACTAAGCAGTTCAAAGACGCAATTGAGTTCTATACAAAAGGGCTCGATATGGACTGTGGGGTCGATGAAATCAACGTGGCTCTTTACGTTAACAGAGCAGCGTGCAATCTTGAGTTGAAAAACTACAGAAAGTGTATTGAAGATTGCAAGAAAGCGCTAATTATCGACGAAAGTAACGTCAAGGCTTGCTACAGAGCAGGGAAAGCATTTTTCTTAGTTGAAAGATACGATGAAGCAAGCCAAATTTTGCAGTATGGTTTGAGCAAAGACCCAGAAAACAAGGCCATCAAAGACACGCTTAGTGCTCTCACAAGAAAAGTTGCGCTAATAGAGGAGACAAAGCGCAAGAAAGAACAGGCCGAGTATGATGCCAAGCTCAAGGAAACGCTTTTGGTCAATGCAGTGGGGTTGAGGCACTTTCATATCATCAAATCTTCACGGCCTGCTGAGTTCTTGGAAAACGCATCCTTGCGTTTGGAGGATCCCACCGACTACGAATCGCAGCTTTTATTCCCAGCCATGGTCTTGTACCCCACCATTGATGAATTTGACTTCATTGCAGAGATAAGTGAGCTCTCGACGGCCAATGACATATTGGCAATTGTTCTCGATCGACCACAGAGTTGGTTCGAAGACCCAAGACACAAGAACTTCACACTCAGGACTCTTGAATGCTACATGGAAACAATTTCTGGAGGTTTGGTCAAGGTGGGCAAGAAAGCCGCTATCAATGGTGCTTTGATGGCCGATAAAGCCAAGGCTCCCCTTTTTGACAATGCCTTAAGACTTTATGTCGTGCCCAAACAGGAGTCTGCTGAATGGCTCAAAACCTGGAGCAAGGAGGATGCGTTGAAAAAGCGCATGGTCTAGAATCTAGCTTATATACATTTGACTCAATTAAAATCCAGGTTGACTTTTTTGGGCACGCTCTTGACAGTCCGGAAAATATCGTTCATGTCTAAGTCGGCACATTCGCCAAAAACACTCTTCGGGTCTAGCGTTTGGTTTTCGTTCATAACTTTCAAAATCTCCGGAGTTCTTGCCCAGCTCTTGATGTATTTCGTATTATGCAAAACCTCGTCATCAGAGGGAATTTCGGGAAGAGCGTTGGGCAGCGAGACTGGGGTGGCATGATTCACCCAGGCGGGCCTTCGGCCCATCAGCGTGCGTATTGAGGGCGTCTGAACATCCTTGTCACCCGCTTGAGCACGCGGTGATACTTTTTCTTTTTTTATTCTCCCTCTCGCCTCCTCAGGAAGTGGAACGGCGTTACCAAGAGCTCTTTTCCGCGAAACACTTTGTGAGTGTCGCAAATCGGGCAACTTCTTTACGTTCTTCTCTGTGACCTTTGTGTTTGTGAACGTTTTGCTTTTCTTCTCTGGGCTCAAGATAGGTCTTTGTGCTTGCGGATTAAGGCTATTGCGTAACACGATGCCCTCCCTAATGATATTCGGCTCCCGATTAGATCCAAAAAAAGACTTGTCTTTGTTTGCCGTAGTCCTCAGATCTAGTCTTTTGTGTGGGCTATGCGTCCTGTCTTTCCTGGGTGCAAATGAACGAGGGTTTTCAGGATGATGCAGCTTTCTCAACCTAAGTGAGTCGTTGGGGAGTAATGCGGTAGTCAAAAATCTGTTTTTTAGGAGATCCTTCTCCGCTGGCATTGCTTTGACAGTCTTGACAGCAATTGTAGCAGGAGAAGTCCTGGATTTCGACTGCTTTTGTGAGATTTGATTCATACTATCCTGGGTTTGATGAATCAGATAGTCTGTGGGTGACCCTCGCAAGCTTGCTGTGTTCGCGGCATGACTGTATTTCGTCGGAGATCTTGAGCTTTTCGCCGAAGAACCAAACGGCAATCTTTCAAATGAGCCTGATATCTTCTGCTTTGTTGATGTTTTTGCGATAGAAGGCCGGTTTGTTGAGGCGAGCTTTCTGACAGGGGAACCGTCCATGGTTGTGCGGCTTACGGGATTTGCAAACGAGCTACCCTTCTTCAAAGTAGCTAAGGGCGTCGTATAGCTCTTTGATTTTGAGGGGCTTTTGGCAACTTTCATCAGGTCTGAGAACGCGTTGCTAAAATGGTCTCCAGAAAGTAGGTTCGGTATCTGACGGGATGAACCTGACGCAATTGAATCGCTTTTTAGGGAAGCATGTGATCGGTTTTCGACCTGGGTTGGCCTCAAATCAGGAGGCTCCTTCAAACTTTCGATCAGAGCTTGAAGGTTTCTTTGGGTACCATTCGCGAATTTCGATGATGTCGTCTCCACTGACTTTATATCAGATTCAAGCTGTGCTTTCGGGTCTAGTTCTTGCAAAGCAATCGATTTCTTGCTCGGCAAGCTCACAAATAATGGTGCGGTATATCGAGCGGCACTAAAAGAACGCGTCTTAGATTCAGCATTTTTCCCGCCTGGTTTTGATGGTGCTAAGTTTTGGTCGTTTTCGACTTTCACCTTTACGTTACTGACCTCAGGCACATCGCTTTTTGAAGCAGGCTGGTAAAAATCAGCCGTTTTCTGATGTGAATTTAGATTGTGTTTCCCGAAAGCATCAGTGTGTGTATCACGATCGGCGTGATGAATTGCGGGCGGCGGGTGGCGATCTGTAGAAGTCTTGCCAGCAAAACTTTTACGAATGGCCGTACTAATAGCCTGAAACGAGTCATCAGCATCCTCACCGCTATGTTCCGGATCCAATATCTCTTTACCAATATTGAGCTGTTCACTCCCCCGTTCGTCTCCCTTGGCTAATTCTCTGGCTGGGATGAAAGACAAGTCGACATTTGGAGATACCAAGGGAGGAATGCGGCCATTCACCAATTTAATCGGGGAAAATGACACAGGGTCAGACATTTTGCTGGTCTCTGGTTTCTTGACTTGCGCGGCGCCAAGGGGGTTATCTTCGCTCTTAGAGAATTGGGAAACACTTTGACGGTAAGGGCCTGCAGAATCCAGCCCCAGCAGCAGTATCTTTGATGGCTCGTGGTGTGAAGTTTTGGGTAATATCGGCACCGAACCTGGATGTCTAAGAGGTGGTTTCTGCGTCGAATCCTCTGCAACTTGTTGAGGGACATTTTCATCTTGTACTGAGGACTCCATTTTCACGTTTATTCTATTTCGAGAAGAGCCCCTGGAGGCCTCATGCTGCTCTCCACTTGCGTTTCGGAGCTCTGATGTCAGGTGACTGGTTTTGAGGGGCTCCCCGTTGATCAAATGCGTATCGTGCAAGGGAGAAGAAGCATCAGCGGCAGACGGAATAGAAGGAGCAGGCTGGGAATCTGGCCCTGCTGAGGAGCTGATGATTCTGGTGCTCTTGCCAAGCTGGAGCTCTGGCCTTATCGATGGCTCTAGCGACTCTTGGCCGCTCCTGGAAAAATAGGACGAGTTCACGGTAGAGTCCTCGATGAGAAGCTCCGCAGGCGGGTAGAGGGTCTGTGTCTTCCTCTCAATCGCATCGTAAGACTCGGCAGTATTCAACACATCAATGATCTCATTGAGACTCAGCGTGCTAGACTCTAGCAGTCGATGTAGTTCGATCCGGGCATCTTTTGTGGCTCGTAGATTCGACGCAGTTTCGTCCACGATGAAGCCCGAGGACCCTGGCACAACAGCCTTCCTTCGGTGTTTACTGGCCGCACTGAGAGCCCACAGCTTTATTTTCATAGGCCTGGACAAGAATGGATTATGTGTTGTTTCAGTGAAGGTGTGTGCGGTGAACGGCTGGGTCCTTGATGCAGACTTCCTGTGCACCCCAAGAAAGGCCCGAACGAGCGTGTCGCGCATCTGCAAAGATGGCTGCAACGTATCGGGAAATGACGAAAGACGCTTATTGCGTAAGTGTTCAATCGTCGATTTTTCTTCTATTTCGTGATCGGAGCAGAGAACAATTTCAAAGCTTTTTGTCGACTTGGGCACTGTTTTGCTTGAAATCGCTGATGTGACAACACGGCAAAGGGTGCCGCGTTCTCTGCGTCTTATTAGGCGAAACGAGACTCAGAGGTAAGTCACGGTTACCTTTTGAAGAACAATATCTTATTGCGGATTTTGTTGAGAGAATGGTGATATTTTGGGCATGGCACTGTTGTCTATTGAAACGGACAAGGGATGCACTCCCAGCAATGCTTTTGTCTGTACTTCAGTACATTTGCTTTAAACCAGAGGAGATGTCCGC
>JAKTYQ010000023.1:0-24994 GCA_030674525.1 Metschnikowia chrysoperlae
TCAGTGTGAGCATTTACGCTCTGATTTCAACCGTGAGCTAGCTGCCAACGATCAGTATAGGGAGAGAGTGAAAGCGTTAGTTGTCGAGAATAAAGAGCTCGCACGGCTCAACGACGACCTTTTACAGCGGTCTAAAAGCCTCAAGACTCAATTAGAGAGCGATTTTGTGAGGACAAATGAGGAATTGAAGCTTCGCGTCATCTCTCTTCAGAAAACCAATGATGAGCTTCAGGACAAAATTGACCTGCTCCTTCAACACAAGACCAGTGTTGAATTATTGAAAGAGAAAAACGCATCTCTTTCTAAGCAACTCAAGGAACTCGAAATGTGCCAAAGCCGCGCTGCGCAGCTAGAAATAGCCAATGTCGAGTTGCAGGCGAAATTTGATGAGAATTTTGGCATGATCAGCTCCACAATAGAGAGCCATCAGACTTCGTCCAAAGACGAAGTCGTCAAAAATTTCATACATGCTTTCAAACTGATTCAAAACAAAAACTTGATCCTAGCCGATAAGCTCAATCAAACGATGTCTGAGTATGATGATATACAACGAGATCACCACGCTCTTCTTCAGAGAGTTCAGACAGAATATGAGCCACAGATCAATACATTGAACGCGCAAGTATCAACCCAGAACGTGCAACTTCAGGAGCTCAACACGGCGAAGATCCTCAATGAGAGGGAGATTGAGTTTTTGAGACAATCTCTCAAAGACTTGGATGACCTCACATCAAGACAGAAGTCCCCTTCGCCATCTCAAACAAAAGACAATACCGAAAAGTTGGCTATGAATCAATACTTGACGAATCTCGAAAAGCTCGTCGACGACTATAAACAAGAAATTGAACTGTTGCGCAAGAAAAGTAGTACACTAACCATCAACCATAATGTGCCCACAAAGAGACCAAGATTGGTCGATGAGGAGATCACGAACTTGAAAACAGCTAACTCCCTTCGCAAGGAAAATTTAGAGCTCTCTGCGAAGGTGAAGGACTTACAAGAAGAGATTGAAGTCTTGAGAAAGCAACTAGCTTTGTCAAAAAAAGGCTCGGATCAAAAAGGGCAGCAAGTTCTCGAGTTACGTGCCAATCCCTTCTCTGCCCTTCAGATGATAAAGCAGGAGACACTCGATTTACTTCGCAAAGAAAATCATGAATTAATTGCGAAATACGTCAATTCAGAGACGGTCGACTCGATTCCCAAGTCGCTCTTTGCAAGGCAAGAAAATGACAAAGACATGTTGCAGTCAAAAATAGATCAACTTATGAAGAAAATTAACAGACTTAGGTCAGTCTACGCTGACAAAAGTCGAGAATTGGTCGCTATTATCTCGCGCTTTTTCGGCTACTCGATTGAGTTTATACCCAGTCCAGTGAACCCTAATGACTTGTGCTCGAAGATCAAGCTAGTTTCCAAGTACATCGGTCAGAAAGGACTCGAAGATAATAACCCCTACCTCATCATTGACGTGGATTCTCGTTCACTCAAAGCCAATGGCAATTACGAATTTAAGAGCCTATGCGAGGAATTGGTGGACAGGTGGGTGAGCGAAAAACATCAAATTCCCTGCTTTCTAAGTGCACTCAACTTAAAAATATACGAGGAGTATGGGAGACAAAGAAAGGTTATAAAAGATTAATAGCGTGTATGCACGGAATATGAGATGGACCTAGGCATCAGACAGTGTAAGTTCATCACTCACCAACTCAAGCAATTCAGCTGGCGTCTTGTCAAGGTTTTGCGGAGCTTTCACAACACGACACCAGACATCACCCTTTCTAATATCGTCGAACGATTTGATAAAGTTTTGTAGCAACACACTTACGTCCTCCTCCTTTCCGTATCTTGTTTGAAAGTTGAACATCCAACCCCAGGCATCACCGTTACCATCATGAGCATTCAAAGCTCTGTCAAACCAAGCCTTCGCTTTCAAAAATTTTCCATCTAGCCAGAAGAACACTCCGATTGCGAGCAAGACTTCGGTGGAATTATTCGTCTGTTTGAGCGCGTCAAGAAAGGCGTTCTTTCTATGTGACATTTTTGGAATGTTTTTCAAGTGAAAAATCCAAATTCTGGGACGAGACGGGAAATTCTTCAATGCTTTATTGATAAGCTGACGCGCAGCCACAAGGTCATTCGATCGAAATTCTAGTTCGATCTTGGCTTCCCACAACATAGGTTCATCTTTATAGCGCGAGACTGCTACATCGAGGACAGATCGAGCTCTCGCGATTGCCGAGTTTTCCAAGTCTAAGAAAGCGAGAGATCTCCATATAATAGGGCAGGTTGGGCAAAATTTTGTGCCAGTCGAAAGACATTCCCTGGCAGCGAACGTGTCACCAGAGTCGATGAAGATTTGAGCCCGTTGAAGATACAACTTAGGGTTCTCGGGAAACATATCTAGCGCCTTTTTTGAAGCTGCTAGAGCCTTTTCATTTGCAAACAGGCCCGGCTTTGGCTTGCAGTGATATCTGAGAACATGAATGTGCTTGTACCACAAGCGGGGGGATGTTGACGAACCTCGTATAGACTCCTCTGAAACGGCCAATGCCCGAGTGAACTCGTGGTTTCTCAACTCGAGTTTGAGCCGGCCGACCCAAATTTTCTCGCTGTTCGGCATATTCTTACACGCATTTTCGAGAATCGCTCTCGCACCTGAAACATCCAATCCTAAGATCCACTTATCTTTCGCATACATCAAAGGAATTATCTCATTTTCGGGCATGCTTTCCATGGCTTTCTCATACATGTTGTAAAGTCGAGGCATGTCCGATTTGAGCAAGCCGAAAAGCATTTTCCAATTGTTGAGGACAAACGGTTGAACATCGCAAATAAATTGTTGGATATAGCTGGAGATCACTGGACTGATCAAGGAGTGGGACGTAGCTAAGGCATGGAGCTGGTCTAGTTCATCGCCAACACTGATGTCCTTCAAAACACACTTAACAATGGCCTGTGAGCTTTTAGCAAAGCCTTCTTCCTGTGCTTTGACAGCATCTTCGAGCCAATCTGCGGCATTCTTAGTGAAAGAGTGTTTGGCCAATTCTTTCCTACCCTTCTCAAACATAATCGCTAGCTTTTCGACCGACACGTCGAGATTTTCTCTTTCCTCAAGTTTTAATGCCGTGAGCCATATATTGGCTTCATTGGGCAATTGCTTTCGAGCCTTGTTGAGCACTGCTTTCGCACCGCTATAGCTCGAAATATTGACGAGCGTTAGCCAGAGGTCCCACTCCTTCGGACAGAGCTCGGTTGCCCGTGTGAGCAAGCGCACCTGCTCTTCGTTTGTGCCACCCATGTCTATGAGAGATTTCCAAAGGTTGACACTTCTCGGAAGAAATTCGAGGGCCTTCATCACGACCTTTCTTCGAGATGTTACATCCCCAGGGTTTTCCAACTGTAGAGCGGCAAACCAGAGCTTTTCTGACTGCGAGTTAAGCCGTAGAGCCTCGCTCATGATGGTTTTGCAGACTTTAGTTCCCTCACTCCGGTGGAGTCGAATACTCTCTAACCAAATTTCATCGTTGTGCGGAATTAGGTCACAACCTTTTGAGATAAGAATTTTTGCTTGAGATATTTGTCTTGCCTGTTCTTCAAGGCGCGCCGAAGATATCCACAGATCGGCTTTATATGGTTCAGCTCTTCGTAGAGACGCTAGGACCAACCTGCCTTTATCTATGTCACCAGCCAAGGCGCTTTTCTGCTCCCAATCCTCAATCTCGGCCAACTTTACCGCACTGTCATTTTCTGCCGCGACAGGGGTGTTGCTAGCGTTTTCTCTGAAACCAGACCCGGTGCTTGAGATGAGCATATCGGGCATCGCATACGTACGTTGCTGCTGCTGATCAAGCAACCGCTGCCTCTTGTTTCTTCGCGTCAAATCGCCAACTTCAGGTAAGCTCGCCCATTCATCCATACTCACCTGGGCTAGCTCACTTTTGAGCAGCGTAAATTCCTGTTGTATCGCGCCCGTACCTGTGGGAATCTCCACAGTTCCAGCCGAATCCGCGGAGACCTGATCTCCTGACCGTTTCTTGTAACGCTTCTGCAAGCGATGGTCAATTTGTTCATATATACGGTCTGCCTCATCATCCTCTCTTGATTTGTTGGCTGTTTGTGCCAAAATACCCTCCTCTTGAGCGTCGGCACCATCGGCTAATTCAACACCAAACTGTGACTCAAAACGCACAGGTCCGGTGTCTGCGCTAGTAACGAAGCCAGTTGCGCCTCTACCAACACCCGCCACATAACCTGGTGGAGGCTCCTGGTCTAGAAACGATTTTCTTTCCATGAAGAGTGGGGAATGGTCCGTGATGTGGATAAGGTAATCCAAGTCGGCTCATAAAACACCCGTACACCAAGGAACAGTTCAAAGAAGCAGAGCCAGATCGGCACAATTTCATGTAGACTAAAGGAGCCTATTACTCCGAAATAAAACGAGATTCGAAGACCTAAAGCTTTGGAAACAGAGTGAGTGTAAACCGGGGGAGTTCGTGAAGCATGTTTACGAAACGGGCTTCTGCGTAAGTCCCAAGAAGATGTTTTGGAAAGGCTTTCGATTTGAGAGCAAAAGTTGAAACCCAAACTTCTTTCGGATAACGTGTTGGAGCTGAGCGGCGAAGAAGATTAATTACCAGCTTTTCCTACACACGTAGTAATGGTAAGAAAGCATGTCAAAACTGGGCCGCATTCCGGTCACGTGACTAGAAATTTTCCATCGCTGCATCGCTCATCGCTCATCTCACGAGCAACGCGCCATGGCTCAAGTGCTGAAACGAAAGGTTCACAACTAACCAAAATGGGCAAAAGAAGCGCTGAAGAAGAGACTCCAGTCACAAGATCCGCTCTCAAGACCGATGCTGATTCTGTTCCACGTCTGAAAGATCATATGGATGACGAGCAGGATGTGGAGATGGGCGAGTTCGAAGATCCATATGGTGACGACTTTGAGTCTGAGGAGGAGATCATTGAGTTGGACTCCGCTGCTGAAGAAGACGAGGGTATGGAGGAAGAAGCCGCGCCTGGTAAGATTGAGGAAGTGGATGAGAAAAAAACACAACAGCAGGCCGCCGAGTCGACCCTTTATTTGCCCCACAGATCAAAGCCTTTGGGCCCCGACGAAGTGTTGGAGGCCGACCCCACTGTGTACGAAATGCTTCATAACGTCAATATGCCTTGGCCATGCTTAACGCTCGACATCATGCCAGACAACTTGGGCTCTGAGAGAAGAAACTACCCCGCATCTGTCTACGTGACAACCGCCACACAGGCCTCGAAGGCCAAGGACAACGAGTTGATCGCGATGAAATTATCATCTTTGTCGAAGACTTTAGTCAAGGATGACGACGATGAAGATGAAGATGAGGACGAGGACGAGGACGACCTTCACGTGGATCCGGTCATGATATCTGAGACAGTCCCTCTCAAAAGCACCACCAACAGAGTAAGAGTATCTCCACACGCGAGAGAAACGGGCGAGTATCTTACTGCGCTCCTGCAAGAAAACGGCGAGGTACAGATTTTCGACTTGGCTGCGCAATTCAAGGCGTTCGATACACCTGGCTTTACGATTCCCAAGCCTTCGAAAAAACCCATTCATACCGTGCGCGTCCATGGTAACGTGGAAGGTTACGGTTTGGACTGGTCGCCATTGATCAATACGGGGTCCTTGTTGACAGGTGACTGTCTGGGACGTATCCATCTTACGCTGCGTACAACTTCGAGCTGGGTCACGGATAAGACGCCTTTCACAGCATCAAATGACTCAATTGAGGATATTCAGTGGTCCACCGGTGAAAGCACTGTGTTTGCTTCCGCGGGATGTGACGGTTACGTGCGCATTTGGGACACGCGCTCGAAAAAGCATAAGCCTGTTATTTCAGTTGCTGCTTCTAAAACAGACGTCAACGTCATTTCATGGAGCGACAAAATCAACCACTTGTTGGCCTCGGGCCATGATGATGGTTCCTGGGGTGTGTGGGACTTGCGTAACTTTGGCGGCAAAGAGCAGCCGGCGCCCGTTGCTCACTACGACTTTCACAAGTCGGCCATCACATCGATCTCATTCAACCCATTGGATGAGTCTATCATTGCTGTGTCGTCCGAGGACAACACCGTTACGTTATGGGACTTGGCCGTCGAGGCTGATGACGAGGAAATTGCTCAGCAGCGCAAGGAGACGCAAGAGTTAAGTGACATTCCACCACAATTGTTATTTGTGCACTGGCAAAGAGATGTCAAGGACGTCAGGTGGCACAAGCAAATTCCAGGTTGCTTAGTGTCCACTGGTGGTGATGGGTTGAACATCTGGAAAACAATCTCGGTCTAATTGGGATGATGGCCCCCAATAGCATACATACAAACGCTTGTCGCCAGGTGGCATGAGCCCACGCACAATACAATAGACCTCATAAACAGTACCATGGAGAAAATCGTGACTTAAACACGACCAAAAGCATACGTAGATTCAACTATTAGACGAAGAATGCCACCGATGTCTTCATTACTGCTTATTGCACGCACTCCCCAGAATCATCCAGGGCCGTATCCTAGCCGTCCCGAAAGTTCTGAGGCACGTCATACATACATACGGGGAGCTTAAATCGGTTGGAATCGCTATGAGTGAGAGAGGAATATTTCCAAGACACAAAATCACACACACATTTATTAAATCTTCCATCATATATCGATGACTCGCGATCGTGATCTTAGAAGACGCAGCTGCCGAGCGACCGGCAACGCGCATAGTATCAGGCCATCGCGATCTTAGATACAGAGTCTTTAGAAGACAGTGCTGATTTCATGGCGAAAAAAGACAAGAAGGCCAAGGAGGCCAAGAAGGCGCGTGCAGCAGAAAAGCAAAAGAAAAACACCGCCAAGTCCGACTCGAAGCAAAAGAAATTGGCCAAGAAGTTGGGTGAGGACGAAGACGACCAGGATATCGATGCTATCTTAGAGCAGTACGCCAAAGAGCAGGCCGAATTCACCGCCATAAATGTTGCCGTCACCTCAAGACCATCAAAACGTCTCAACCCGACATTGGTGGCGTCTCCGCTTCAGGGAAAGAGGGAGTTGATACTCTTTGGTGGAGAGTTTACCTCTGGTGGGCACTCCAAATTTTACAACGAGCTCTATACGTACTCGATTGAAAACAACACCTGGAGGCAAATCTCTTCAAAAAACGCCCCACTTCCACGCTCCTCTCATGCCATGTGTACGCATCCTTCCGGTATTATCTTGATGTTTGGAGGCGAGTTTTCATCTCCCAAGCAGTCCACGTTTTATCACTACGGTGACACGTGGGTGCTCGACGCCGACACAAAGGAATGGGAAAAAATCGATCAAAAGCGAGGCCCCTCACCCAGATCGGGTCACAGAATGTGTGCATGGAAAAATTACATCATATTGCATGGGGGGTTCCGTGACTTGGGGACCCTGACGACATACTTGCTGGATATGTGGCTTTTCGACATCACCACATACAAATGGACCCAGGTGGAATTTCCCTCAACACATACCCTCCCAGATGCGAGATCGGGGCATTCCTTGATTCCGCACGCCGAGGGCGCTGTGATCTATGGCGGATACTGCAAGGTGAAAGCCAAAAAAGGTCTTCAAAACGGTAAAGTGCTCACGGATTCATGGCTCGTGAAAATGAAAGCAGATCCAAAGGCGATCCGATTGGAAAGAAGGAGAAAACAAGGTTTCACGCCGTCTCCACGAGTCGGCTGCTCTATGGTGGCCCACAAAAATAGAGGTATATTGTTCGGAGGCGTGTACGATTTTGACGAGAGTGAAGACAATCTCGAATCGCAGTTTTACAACTCTATGTTTTCATACCAGACGGAGACTAATAGATGGTACAATGTGACGCTCAAGCCGCGGAAAAAGAAGAAACAAGAGCAGCAAAAAGAAAAATCCCGTGACGAGGACTTGGAAGACATTCTCAATTCGATTTTGGCGAAGGCAAAATTGAACGATGAAGAGGACGACTCCGATCTTCAAGAAATTTCACAGCTTGAAAAGCTCAGACAGCAAGAAGAAAGAGAGGAGTTGGAGAGCGAAAAAATTGAGTTTCGCGTGATGAATCAAATGCCTCATCCTAGATTCAATGCAACAACTTGTGTGGTGGATGATACGTTGTACATTTTCGGTGGTATGTTTGAAAGAAACGAGCAGGAGTTTACGTTAGACTCGATGTACGCCATTGATTTGAATAAGGTTGATGGCGTGAAGGTGATTTGGGAAGACTTGTCTGAGTTGGACAAGGAGCACATTGACTCAGACGACTCAGATGATGATGAAGACGATGACGACGATGAGGAAGATGATGATGAGGAGGAAGAAAAGGAAGGAGAAGATGACGATCCCGAGGCAGAGGAGGAGGAGGAGGAGGAGGAGGAAGATGAAGAAGAGGAAGATGCTATTCCTGATCCTAGACCTTGGCTCCCACACCCCAAACCTTTCGAGACGTTGAGACTATTCTACATTCGCACAGGTCCACAATTTTTGGAATGGTCGATCTCAAGCAATAGAGACGCCAGGGGTAAGTACTTGAAAAAAGCAGCATTCGATCTTTGCGAAGACAGGTTCTGGGAGAGAAGAGAGCAGGTGAGAATTGCGGAGGACCAGTTAGAGGAAATAGGTGGGGTAGGCGAGGTCATTGAGAAGGATGCGTCGAATACGTCCAAGAGAAGATAGATGCCGATATTAGGGTTGCAAAGGCCCTTGTATTACGATCGAAATTTCAAAAAGATCATTGCGATATTAGAAGTAAATAGTGAAAGTGAAGATTATGCAAAATGGATGCCCACCTGGTGAAAGGCATACAAGAGTTTCAAGAAGTCGGTCTGATCCATCTTGGCCGCTCTTTGATCAGAAAAGCCGGTCTCGGATAAAACAGAATCGATCTTTTGCTTGACAGTGGCAGCCAAGTCGGCTTTGCTGTCTACTTGCATTGAGTCCGCATCTTGCTGAGCCAAAAATGTGGCGTAGTTTTTCGTGAGAATCTCAATGACGTTCGTAGACTTGAAGCCTGCAGCGATGGTTTTGTTTTTTCTGACAAAAACAATGCGGAGCAAACCATCCCACTCTTCGAAATCAATCACTGGGCGTGGTTGCTTAATTTCGATTCTTACCACGGAGGACTCGACCTGCGGTGGTGGTCTGAAATTGTTTTTGCCGACTTTCATAATGTGAGTGACGTTAGCCCACATTTGCACATTGGCGGACAATCTACAGTACAACGAATCGCCTGGGCGAGCCAATAGACGTAATGCAAACTCTCTTTGGAACATAAGAATGGAGACCCGTGGAGGGCGGGGTTGGTTGAGAAGCTTGAACACCAAGGGCGACGAAATCTGATAAGGCGTGTTGGATATGCAGACGTCAAAGTACGGAAGATCCGTTTTCATGAAGTCTCCTAGCAAAATCTCGAGCTTTTTTTCTTGTGGCGTGCCATGGACTCTTTTCGTCAATTCTGCGGCCATTCGAGGGTCCATTTCGACAGCGATAACCTTCCGTGCTTGTTCCAAAATCCTCACTGTGAGGTTACCGGTACCTGGGCCAACTTCTAATACAATATCGCTTGGCTTGATTTGGGCTTTATCAACAATTCCTTGAGCCACTAATGGGTTCTTGAGAATATGCTGGCCAAGGTTGGTGTTGAACTTGAAAACAGAATTCATGTGCTTCTCTGCGGAAACAGTAGGCCCTGTGGGGCTTGCTGTCGTGGAAAACTTTTTTTTGGGAGCCTTGGCCATATCTTAGATATCTGTTTACTTATTCGTGATTGATCTCATCTCATCGCATTGGGGTCTGCCCCGGGCTTTTTCAGTTTAGACATCCGTGCATCAAGCGCGAAAGACCGCTGAGAGTGGGTGCAAAATGGAAAGCATAGTTGAGAATGGTTTATCATTCGACGCGACATGCTTTTTGTTTTTCTAAAAAATTCATTGCCTTTTATATCCGCTTCATCTTGTCTTCTTCAAGGGGCTCCTGATACTATCGTTGGCTGCTCAATGTAGGGACTACTTACACAAGTGTGGTTTCTTTAAAGGTGGATGAACTGCAAAAAGGCAAACTTTTGAGTCATCAAGGGAGTGGGAAGTTGATTTATGACGCGGTGGTTTTTCTCCTTCGGGCTTGAAAATTTGCGTGCCTGAATGTCAATTCTAAAGTTCAGCAGGGATCAATACGGCTCAAATCAGCTCAATTCATAGAGATCGTAACCACACCCACCTGGCATGTCCCTTTCGCTTCAAGTCATTTGCTTACTCTGCGAAATGACTGAATACAATTGTTCAATTTACCTGGTTCTGGCCGTCTCTTTTTATTGAAGATGTCTTCTTTTCATGTGAATTTCTCTGTCCAAATTCGCACGCGACACAATAATGACCAAGAAAATACTGATCACTAGCCACGACCTCAATCACGTTTTAGTGATCACTCCAAAAAAAAAACGGATCTTGTGAGCGAAAATAGATATTTTAGAAATGCATGGTGATCACCACATATTTGGTGTTCTAGCTAGTCACTGGCACGAGCTCACGAAAAAACACAGACAAGCCGACAGCCGGCCACAAAATGCAAAGCTGGAGGAACAAAGTGATGAGCAAGATAAAGTAAGTTGCGAACTTTTTTTGTGGACAAAGTGCTATGAGGTCTGTACAAGAACTCATAGTGACTCTCTTCCTTGCTTCACTATGGCCGACTTCGACGCCTTTTTGACCAGCCGGACTCAAAACTTTGTCGCAAATGGCTGCGGTGCTCTCGATCTCTACAACGAATTATTCGGCAAGCAAGATTTGAAAGCAGTGTTAGTTAAGGATAGAACAGAAAGCACTTTAACTTTGAAGACATTACCCAATTGCACTCTGGAACTGCTGACGGTTTTGATTTCTAATGTGGGGCTGTTTTTAGATGACAATTACATCTCGAAGGCCGACAATTCAGTTGCCGCGTTCTTGAGGGAAGAATTCACAAACCCCTTGAACCCTATTTATTGCTATACTTCTCGAAAAAAGGAAGCTCAAAAATCCATCAAATACTACATGGGTGATGTTGACCAAGCTTGTCTATCCGTTCCCATATTTCTTCGCAAAGTCAAATTCACCGTGGAAAGCATCGAAGACCTCAAAGTTCAGGTCTACACCGAAGGATCTACCATTGTCATGGAAGATTTGAAGAGAGAAGTCCTGGATGCTCTCGAGAATGCCGATATTCTGATCAGGACTGCTAATCAAATTAGTAATGCTATCGATTCTGGTAATGAGCTTGTGGCCACCTTATTAACATGGGCAAATTACGAGTGCACTTTGGCGGAAGTCCATCGCTTACTTAGTAAGAGACACGAACTGTTTGTCAAAACGACACCTTTCGAAAAGATCAAAGATTTGAGGAAATTGTGCGAAGGCTTGTATTCTTCAGCACAGGCGATTGCTGGGACAGTCGGTGAGCTCGAAGAAATGCTGACCAGTTTACCGAGCTCATCTCCCTCATTCGAAGAATGCTCTTCGGCACCAAATATTCGTAATGACGAAGAAAAAGCGTTGGTGGTGGATATCTCCGAAGATAATTTCCAAATAGAAGAGCTTGAGGTTGTAGATTTCAGTGATTCTGAATAAATTAAACTTGCCTCCTCAGAGCTCACGCGCTCAATCTGGCGATAGATTCTGCAACCTCATTTTGCGGTAAATCCAGATTTTTTCTTTCCTTTTTCGCAGCCATTTTCTTTGTGTCCATTGGCGCTTAGCTGACATAGAAAATAATCATATTGCAACAGAGAAATGAGTAGCATCTCTACGGAAAAAACTCATACTGCTCGCAGCTTCACTCAAACAATGTTAGACGTTTTTCTTTCGCTCAAGTCAGGCTTGAGATCAGTGCACGGATCGCCAAGAAACTCAAACGGCAGGGACAAAGTGGAGAAAGGCTCACCGACTGGGTCTTCTAAATTCAAATCGTTTGCTTCAAGCAGGGAAAACTTGCGAAAACATCAATTGCAAAGTACCAAACGAAAAATGAGGGTCAGAGCGCAAATGGCCAGTGCCTCTGAAAATTCAGCACCCGATGAATATCACTATGACCGGGAGACGCAGCCCCTCAACTATGAAACCATGGTGAAACAAAGAATTGGCGTGATAGGTCCAGTAATAACGTACCAGATCCCAAAGATGCGGCCGTATTCGGTCTGTCAGGAGGATTATTCATCTACAGCAGAGACAATGCTGACTAGCTATTGCAGAAGCCTTGTCCCCCTAGATACTCGTGATATCCAGAAAGCTTCAGAGTACGACAAAAGGTGCGCTATAGATCTTGTAACACACGTAGAAGTTGAATTGTTTGAAGAAGCTTTGAAAAACTGGTGCTCTTCGCCCACGTTGATTCCGCGGCGCCTTGGAATCAGGGCATTGACCTTTGCTGGGTTTAGATACACCTACAGATGTCTAGAGTCGGAAGTGGTAAAATTTTTGTTGACATCTCAGGAAATAAGAGAAAACATCTCTGATCAATGCCGAAAAGCTCACGAAAAGCTGATTGTGACAAGCGATTTTTTACAACACACTCAATTTAGTGCTCTGGTCCTTGGACTGATAGAAAAAGACATGCTTTCAATTGAGGAGTTGATAAAAAGTGAAGATTTTAGTATTACCAGCAATGATTTAAGACTTTTGAGACAGAAGTTTCAGGATACAACGCAAAGTAACGACAATATACCCCCATTTTTCGAAACTATGTCGCAGAAGCGGACAGCTGCTGAATCAAGGCTCTACGAGCTTAGTCAGTTCTTCACGCAAGTCGGGAATCACATCAGAAATGCAGAGACTATAGACGAAAGCTTTGCTTCAATTCAATCAAAATATGGCAGACATGAATACCTCTTTCAGGAGTATGTCATAAAACTATGGCTTCATTTTGACGAATCGAGGGGGCATTTTTTAAGGGTGGTCCGCACAAAACTCTTTGGCAAGTTCATAACCACTTTGGAAAACTGTAAAAAGGACAATTACGAAGCACACCAAATGATGAACTCAATTTCTTCACGGAGAGTGGAGGTGTTGAGGAGCGGGATGTATATCCAAAGGAGACTTCTGTACTTACAGAAAAAGTAGCATAAGTAGAGAACTAGCTAGCTGAATACAATCCTGCCTAAACATAATCCCACGACCAAAGGCTTTCTTCCTCGATGGGCTCAAACGCACCATTGTTGTACTGAAAGTAAAGTGTCATGAGCTCACCGCTTCGACCAAGAGTAACGATCTGAATCTGATCCAGACCCAACTTTGTTTTCGCCACCCGCCGGGCGTGATTTGTCTTTTCCCTGGCGCTGTTCCCTGTTTCAGGATGCGCTGTTGCCCGGCAGTCTCGAGTTAGCGAATCATTCCAACCCTTTGCAAAAAGCCGATCGATGTTCTCGCGCACGAAATTCTTACGCCTTGATTCTTCCTCTACCGCAGTCCTTAATTTCGAAATGAACGATTGATCGGAGATGCATTCTACCTTTAGAGACTCACGTCGCCTATCGTCTGTGAATCCTGGAATTGATGTTCCAAAGTGGACATTCTTGGAAAAAGTATAAAGTCCCTTCTGATCGATGTCCGGTTGCATGAGTATAGACTTTGGATGCTCCTCCGAGAATTTCACTTCGCTCACACAGCATTTTGTGGGCACTGGTAAAAGCTCCTCAGCTGTATCGATAGAATCTGGTGAGATATGCGATAATTGTTTGCCAGCTTGTATCGCTTCAATCGGTGGTCGTGACACCGATGGTTGGCAAAGCCTGTCCAGGTTGACTTTCGTTGACTCTTCAATCATCACTAGATTTGGCGACGTTATCGGAGAGGAGGTTTGGGGATGACTTCTAGCGCTGAAGAATACAGCTAAGGGTGAGCCGTCGTTGAAGGGCCTGTCATTAATCATGTCACGAGGAGGGACCGTTGGTATTTTGCTGTCAGAGGGCCTCTTATCCGCTTGCAGAAGCGAGATCATGGGCAAGTTCGCATTCTCTCGGAACATGTTGAAGTGCCTCAAGCTGTCTCTTGCCGATTTATAAGGTCTTTCTTCTCCGCTCATGATTGTTGAAATCACATCTGAACAGACGACCTCCTGCGGCAGCTGACTTTTGGTTACCATTTCAACAACTGATAATGTTGGCTCCTCGGCTTCTAAAAAATCAGCAGAATGAGAATCGCTCTTTCTCATCTCGTAGATGTGTTCGTTGCCCTCGAATTCGCATGGGCCTGAGACAAGGTTGAGCGCAGTGACTGGATCGTCAAGGCAGCTAATGCTCAAAGGCATCAACGCCTCGGCAACCGCTATTTCAAGAACAGAATTTGCGGAGTTTAAAGCGAATGAGCTGGTGGGGAAATGTGATATTAGCGTGGTGATTCTTTTCGTCTTATTGAATCTCTCACTCGTGGGCGGGCTGCCTTTTCTACTCAACTGTTTGGCACAGAGAGATGATTTTCCACTCTTACTTTCTTCTTTATGAAAGCCAGCTGCTTCTCTGAACATAGTGCCAGCCATCTTCCTGGGAACATTGATGTCCTGGCACTGCAGCTGCTCAAAGCTAGGCACCTCAGCTTTCGTTCCGACTGATTTGTTACAGCTGTGCAACGAAGTTTTAACATCTTCGTCTGTTGATTCATCATCAAGAGAAATAACTTCGGAAATCCTCAAGTTGCGCTCATTGAAGACTTTCAAGCGCTTTTCATACTTACGAACCCTGGGAATATATGCGCCAATCGAATTTGGACATTCACAGCTCACACAGGGCGGAGAAGTCTCGCACTTTTCACCGTATGGTTTAGAAGCCTGCCTTGAACTGAAATTAATCCCTCGTGGGTGTGTACGTTTCCCTTGGCAAGATGATTTTTCCGCACGACATTCTTCAGCAAAAGCTCTGATCGACTGTTCCCTGAAGAATGTTTTCGCTAATCTCAAGTCCTCTGAGCAACTATCATTGTTCAAGTTGTTTGCTGCACAGCTTGATTTGTAAATCACGCTACGCAATACATCTAACACAGACACTTTCCGGTAATAGTCTTTCAACTCTTGGGAAACGGGTATGTTATCGGATGGAAGGCCCACTTGTGTTTTTTCACTTTCGATTACAAGATTTTTGGAATGATTGGCCCCCTTTCGGGAAAACAAATCGGAAAGCCTCTGTATTATCTTCTGTTTGGGCAATTTTTGCTTTTCTCTCTCGAGAGGCATCTTATCGCAGAGGCTTGAACTTTCACTGCGATGACATAATCGTGGAATGGGATCTTGAATCCCTTCTGGGAAATTGATGGAATTTTCACTCCCCGAAAGTCTTTTGCAATTCTGTCTTGACATATCTTCAAGTTTATTTGGCTTTGAAATGAGAGATCTGAGCCTAATAATTTTGTCCAAGCCCTCGGCACTTCCATTTGATATTCTGAAATCACCAATATTATTTATTTGTTTGATGCGACACTTCAGATTAATCGAGCTATTTTTGTCAACAAAAGTAAAGAGACTTGAAAATTCTTGATTTTCGACCGGCCCAGGACTGCTTTGGCTTGTAATCTGTCCTTCTTGTGATGGGATGATTTTCATTGGCTTTCTTGTGGTGAAGAACAACATTGTGTCATTAACGAAGCCCAACTCTTGGCTTTTCTCAATAGAATTACACAGAAAATCATTCAGATTTATACTTTTTTTGATAAAGCACAGGAATTTGGTTTGGGAAGTCTTTTTCCTAAACAAATTTAGCATGGAGAAATTTCTCCCTAACTTTGTGTTCGAGTATTTCGTGGCGCCCAATGGTGGATTCATACTCCAAAAGAGAGCTTCAAGAAAGGCAACAGACAAGCTTGAAAGAAGCAAAAGTACACATACTGCTTCATTTATTGTATCTGATGTTAACATGATATGACAGTCATAAGTAAATTCTAGCTTTTGTGCCTTTATTCTCTGAAATCGGTTGACACCACAGTAACAAACCTGAGCACGCATTGGGATGGGTCCAACGACGAGGGAAGCTGTGGCAGTCTTGTGTCCCACTTGTCCGTAGCTAATCTGGGGTTCTACTTTGGAGGTGCGAGGTTTATTCGAGGTAAAATGTTCGCCCGGGCGAAACACATGCAAGTCGGTTGCTGAACAAACTTTAGGTAAACAGATACGCGTGAGGTCAGGAATCCCCGCGTAAGGGAAAAGCTTTTCAGGATTATCGTAATCGAGTACGTTGTTACAGTTATCAGATCTATTGTGTTGAAAAAAAGAATGAGACGACAATTGTGACGCTTTCCGTCTATGCCCGCCCTGGTTTTCCGGATGCTCAAGCATCATATACTCACGATATGTGGAACTGCAAAGAGACCCTGTCGCATGGACACAATTATCATTGGTGACTTGGTGATGTCTTGGATACTCAATTACGAGCGATCTTTGTCGCTCCCTAGATCTTATTTGTACTGGAAAACTCATATTTTCGAAGCAAATCAGTTCACTACTTTTCGTAACTGATTTTGTTGATTTTATATTGTTCATGGTGTCTGAACTTTTGTGTCTTATGCTTCAGTTAAGCTTATGTGGTACAAAGAACAAACTAGCGAGCCCCAAGATTTTGCATCCGCACGTGAGCAACATTTGGAAGCGCAAGGACGATGCTTCCATGCTAACATGGGTAGTCTATAGACTTGGAAGGGAGCACCTCAGACGCACTCAGTTTTAAAACTTCTGAAATACTTGCAAGTCAGCCGATACATCAATAATCATCAAAGCGTTTTTATTTTCTGCACCAAATGTGTTTCACACAGGCTATTCAAAACCAAGCCGCAACGACATTCAATGTAAACAATGCTCAACGTACTGCATGCGAGAGATTTGTTACAATTCATGTAAACAGGTGAAACCGCTCACCACAATTGAAAATCGAAAAAGACACTGAGTAAGAAAGATCGACTAAATAAGCTATTCCCTGCGCGACGACCGATGAATCTTTGATATATACCGCCTCAGTTCTCTCGCCATTATCATACAGTTTGCCCATTCGAACGTCATGGACAATGTCTTTATGAGCAAACCGCCAACCATGAACATTTCACAGGCAGTCGAACATTTAGGTATCGAGGATCTTCTATACAGCTGGTTAAACGAGACCGATCATACTTCTGGTCGCTTTGAAAAAGTCAAACTCGACAAAATTGCTGAAGATGTTGCATCGTACATGGCAGAGCTAACCGTCGCTATAGACCGCGCTCTACAGCATGAAAACAGTCCGAAATTCTATCACGAAATTCGAGATTCTATAAAGCGCATGACTCTGGTGATGGGCATGATCGACAAGTTTCTACGAGAAGCTTTTTTGATTGTTGACTCGTCTGAGGATTTGAAGCTTGTGTCTCTCTTACACAAACTCACTGTGCAATCGATTAGAACGAAGAAACAGATCGCGGATCTCACCAAAAGGTCAAACATAGCCTTTGAGTTGATGGAGCTTCGTGAAATTACCTTTTGCGAGCTCAAAAGAGAAATGGTAGAGTGTGAAGGGCGACTTTTACGATTAAAAGCAACCCCCTCTTCTTTTTTCTCTAAAAACCTCCCAGTCGAGTCACTCTCGGACTTCTTGCTCTCGGCTCCATATGTCTCTTCCGCAGCACTGCTCGAAAGTGGTCTACTATTTGTCTTTTCTGAGGAAGAACGAACATTTTCGCAAGATTTAGTTGATCTAGAATCTCGTCTAAGACCAGTGCAAGTGTCTATTGATATGTTTAAGCACAAGCTTTCAGAAGTTGATATACCCCCAGGCCTCTTCGTCGAGGAGAGAGAAGAATCACGCATCGAATCAGTTCGTCTCGAAAGTGAGTGGATCAAGCTCTCTGAAGATTTTGTGCATCTCAGAAATACGACAATAGGCACACGGCTCATCTGCGTTTTTGAATATCTCAATTCAGTCATCGCAAAGACCATTGACCAGATCATTGAAGAAGTACAGTCTGCCGGCATTGCCTGCGAGGCATTTGGGGTAGACTTCAAAAGCTGTTCTGCAGCAGTCAATTTGGTTTGTGAGATCTCTTCATCTGAATATCCCGGTCTTCGCAGTTGTAAAGCACAATTCAACCTGGTTGTTTCGCCCCGGTGGCGGTACTTGAACGAACTTTTGCAGGAAAAGCGGGACTTGGGCTTATCCCATAACCCGACAACCCAGCCCTTGCTTCTGCACATTTCTAGAAACGATGGTTATTTCTTGCGTCCCATGAAAATGAACAGATCGTCCACTCCGCTGGCGGAGGAAGGTGCACGTTGGAGCTCAGATCAGTCGTTGGGGCTTGGCATAAACCTTAATCTCGACATCAAGCCGTCCCCTCCTGTGCCGTTTAGCATCAAGAGATCAAACAGAATTGTCGACTTGAACTATGACTCGCACACTCTTTCTGGTTCATGCCCTCAGCAGTCTATATTGCAGTCTGCACGAGATCACGCCAGAGAATACTATAATGTGCAAACAGGGCTTCTGGAAGAACAGCTCTCGCTTCCTAGCACACCAGCCATGTTCTCCCTTACAAGTCCAGTGGTACATCAGGAAGCCAGGACGACAGAAACCACCCCTTTCTACGAAATCACAAAACTTGATAACCCTGAGTCGAACATCAGGAGAAGCCAAGGACTTTCCAAAGACGAGAAAACTAATGTTTTTGAGAAATTAAAAAAATTCGACGTTGGGGCCTCGCAAATTCCCGTTTTGGCTGCTAACTACTCACAAATGAACCTACCAGTCTTGAGGAAGAACTATCGCCGAGATGAAGGGCCGTCGCGAATCCCCACAATTTCTCCAGACAATGACGTATTTTGCTCACCTGAGCGTCGCCCGAATTTTACACCCCTGACAAAAATAACTGTTCCCGATCAAGGACTCCTGGGTGTGCCTTTTTTGAAAGCAGACTCGACTAGAGTTGAGAAATTAGAGAGCCCTCCAGCTTTCCTCATCGCTCATAAAAATGCATTCAAGCTCAAAAATTCGAGAAGAGCGGAAGGCATGGTGCCATTAGGCGATCTCACCAACAAACACTTGCGCGCTCTGCAAATCAAGGCGCCCACCCGCAAGGTCTCTTTGATCAATCTGGCAATGCCGAATCTAGCTTTTTCGTGCGACACGCCAAGAGACGCTGTGTCACCGGTCAGTTGGAGATCTACATCCCCCGAGAGGCCTTGTTCATCGATGGGATCCAGGTTTGACGAACAGCATTTAACACAGCCGCTCAAGCACCAGAAAAAGGCCTGGAAATAGTCAATGCACTAATGTTTGACGCGGATGGGTCGCTCAAGTAGCACTCTCCCTCAACACAACTTAGTTGAATCTCATTTTCTCTGATGATCACTTTTTTGTCTCAATGACGTCGTTTTCCCCAGAGTCACCTCTCTTCATTGTTTTTGCGGTGAATCCGTCAAGGTAAAAGTCCTTTCCAAAAATCTTGTACAAGAAACTGTCTCTCTCCGTCTTCCATTTTTCGTGCTCGTCAAATCTCCTGATGGAATAGTCGTCACCAAGTTCGCCTTCTTGCACTTTCTTCGTTGATCTTCCGGATAGCCTCTTGTATATTTCCCATCCAGGTATAACAATTATTGGGATGGAGAATAAAATCAAGAATATTCCTCGGTATTGGCTCTTCACCTCGCGGGGGGCCTTTTTCCAGTCAGGCCGGCCAGTTTCGGCCAACTCGTCGAAAAAAGCGCTTTTCTTGGCATCTTTCAATCGCTCGCCCGAGAGACGTGAAAAGTCACCCTTTGGAACGGTGGAGCCAAAAGTACCTGGCTTTTTCATCATTTACAGTGGCTCGAATGATTTTTGCGGCACGAAATCGACATTGCATAGTTGTTCGTTCACGAATGCAGATCCAGTCGAAATTTGCTGACGTTTTCTGATTTTGCCACGAAGTCACGCGTGCCGCCATGACGAAAATCTGATTCAAGCGCATGACTGTAGTGCAGTCTCGCCGGAGAGCCCATTGTTTGCCAGTTCCAGGTATCTGCGAGCTCATTGTTCGCGTTAAAAGAGCCTCGATTGTTGCGGCAACAATAAATGGTCCACCTTCCTCTTGAGACAGGCCCTTCCGAGGAAGTCCCATTTCATTATCAGGAAACGCATGGAAAATCGCACGTTTCAGCGAAAGCATCATGCGCTACTCGATCTGCATTCAAATCACCCAGCCTCTCTTCAACAATGTCAGTGACCAAGGCAAAAATGTACTTTGTGAACCTCGTGACAATGCGAGTCTCATGTTCATTGTCCGCTGCCCAAAATAACACCTCTACAAACGTTTCCGGATCTTGTCATATATAAGTCGGTCCGCATTTCCCACTCTTGTTTTTTTAATGATCAAGCCTCGGAATTGAAGAATCATTTCTGCTACTGGTCAAGTGAATCCTGGAACAAAGACCAAAACACCGAAAATGGAAGACGTGCCCGAAAGTCATGTGTCTATGAAAGGGGTGGACTCCGAATCAGCCGCCGAACCTCCGTTCGTAATCGGCCCTAAACCAGACTTACTCGTCACAACAGATGACGCCCTAAACATGAAATTGTTTCTTGTGAACAACGCTCTTGATGAAATTGGTTTCACATGGTACCATGCCAAAATTGCCGTAAGTGCCGGTTTGGGTTTAGCCGCTGATGGCCTACTTGAGGCTGTGCACAACGGCGTTCGCAAAATTGTTGGCCGCCAATTTCAAGTACCGTTTCCTGTATCGACTCAGGTCTTTTATGCAGGTGCAGTGCTAGGTGCAATGTTCTGGGGTTTCGGCGCCGACCTTATCGGCCGCAAATTTGCCTTCAAGGCGACGTTGTTGCTTGCCGCTTTTTTCGCCGTACTCACCGGATGCATGGGCTCTTATGCAACGTATTGTGTTTTTGCCGCGCTAAGTGCGTTCAGCGCGGGCGGTAATTTGATGAATGACCTCACAGCATTCCTCGAGATTTTGCCCTCAAAGCGCGTCTGGCTTACGACCTTGATGATGACTTGGTGGTGTGCTGGGCGTTTAACCGGCGCTGTAACGTCAGCGATATTTGTTGGGGAGTGGTCGTGTCCCGCAAATGAGCCCTGCGTGTCGTCCAACAACCGCGCATGGAGGTACAACTGGTTTATATGTGGCGCGCTTTTGTTTGTGTGGGCGATTGTTCGCGTATGCATCAAAGTTCACGAGACGCCCAAGTTTCTCGTTTCCAACGGTAAGGATGGCGAAGCCATATCGGTTTTGCATGCCATTGCAGCAAGGCACGGCCGTATATGCACATTAACGCAGGTGGAGCTTGAGGCATGTGGAGAAGTGACAAATTCCAATATAAATCAAGAATACTCATGCATGAGATTGATGAAATCGTCGCTCTCCTACCACAAGATATTGATGCTGACGAAGAAAGTCAAGCATCTGACATTGCTTGTGAATTTGCTGTGGACCATGGCAGGCGTCACATATAACATATTTCCTCATGCCTTGATCATGTACACCAACGTCCACAGCCTAGACAGCTCGGGTTGGCTCAATATCCCGCTTGCCAACTGGGCCTGGGGCCTGACAGCAGGACTTTTTGGTCCGGTTCTCGCCGCGTGTTTAGTGAGATTTACCAAATTGGGCCTCAAGGGAACTATGACCGTGGGCGCATTGGCGTCAATGGCGTTTTTGTTTGGCTTTTCGGCTGTCACCACGCAGGTGCAAGATGGCGGGCTCAAGTCCGGGACGTGCTTCTTCCTATATGTCTACCTTGCCTGTCTAGTGGCATACACGGTACAAGTTTTTCCCGCAATTGCCAGGGCCACCGGCAGCGCCATGTGTATTGTGTCGATGAAAATGGGCGGCATCATCTCGCCCGTAATCTTCTGGTATGGCACAGAAGCACCGCCGTCGACGCCATTCTGGTTGTGCGGCGCTGTGATGGCGTTCTTGGCGATAGTATCCATATTTTTGCGCTTTGAGCCAACCCATCACCGTTCTGTCTAGACACGCCAAGTTTCGGTGGAGAGCAGTATTTTTACGGCTGTATTCAATCAATTCCTCCTCAATCGCTATGTAAAAAAAAATACTCCCTATTACCAGTCCAACTTTACAGCAAACGTCCTGTTCCAGGTCGATGCACGCTTCATTGAAAACAGCCCTGGGCACTTTTCAAACATGTTGTAATATGCACGGTAGCACATGTGACGAAAGAGGCCATATCAGAAAACTCTGTGAGTATTTCTCTGCGCCCAAAATCAAATGAATTAATCATTAGGCTCATTCAAGAATGGCACAAGCCCGAGCGACCCATCTGTGACGAATTCGCTGTTCATGTACTCGGACCCAAAATTCTTGATAAGCTCGTCAAACTTGAAGATATCGCCATCTTCATCGAAGGATTCGCGATGAGTTGACGCCGACTCATTTTGAGCTGGTATGTGGGCACTTCCGGGGTCTGCAAAGGCACCCATGGAGTTTTCCATAGTCTGGCCGGCCGATTGAAACGGGCCCGGATTCCGTAAAATTTGTGCCGGCACATGACTGTACTGCATAGGCCCAGACGAAGGCATGACATCTGCTATCGGTATATCAAACAGGGTGGTGTTGGCAAAAGCCGGTTTGGGTATTTCTGCGCTGCCGTGTTTCACAGATTCGGCAGTGTGTCCAAACTTCGCCAATGAGTCGTTGTTGATGATGCGCCTGCGCAAGTGACCGCCCGAGACTTTGCCGAGATTTAGGCCCAAAATGCTAAGTACCGCATACTCTAATAAGCTGGCGCTGCGCTGAGTCAATGAGCTGGGAAGTTCGAGCAAAGCCTCACTTTTGAGTAGCGGAATTGTTTCCAAGAGCAATTGCTTCAGCTGCAAGTGCAACGGCCCGCCCTTTATGTAGTCCAACGCCCCTTTTGCAACCAATATGGCAAAACGTGCGTGTTCCCGCGGGATATTTATGGGAACAGGTAGCAAGTACTGCGCAGTACCCAGAAGATACTTCAAAAGATGTAAGATCTGGACTGCAGACTGCTGGATCAACGTCATGCTCGAGACGTTTGTGGAAACATCGGACTGGCCGAGAGCAAGTTTCTCCTTCATTGACAATCCAACATTGTGGTGATACCCGTACTTTGAGATGATCGGGAGGTAGATCAAGACTTTGGCATGGTAGTATAGAAACACTAGGAGATACGGGTGTTTTACCCCATTCAACCCGGCCCCAGATTCGCCGAAGGAGTAGCCATTTACATCGGTCTCAAACCGCAAATCTTCAGGTAGATCACGGCGCCAGCAGTCCAACATTTGGTCTTTCTCGAGCGCTTTTTCGTGCACATTGTAGTTACCCAGGCGCAGGAAAATCGTGTCCATGATATTTCCCAACACCTTACAATACTGCATCACGCATAACGCAACGCGCGTAACCTTACCGAAAATGGTCAACTTGGTGTTGTTTACAATCAAGATGTTTTCGTTGTTTTCCGTGTCGTCGTCTGTTTTCCCGCTGAACGGCGTGGCACACTCGATTTCATAGTCCTTTAATAGCCGCGGTACGCCCAAATTTAACGACGCATACACGTCCAACACGTAAACGCACCAAAACACAATTCGCCGTTCTCCCTGCATGAACGCCTTGATTGTACGGTCATTCATTTCCCTACTGAGGCCCAAAACGGCTGCGGGGCACCGGTGTAGACGCAATTGTTGGGCCATGGTAACAACGCGCCCGCGCAATTCGTAACAGGTCATGAAGTCGCCTGTGGCAAGGCAGTACTGTAATGCCAAGGCGAGAATCTGTAGCGACTGGAGCGAGCACGTTTTCGTGAGTATGCAGTTGGGCTTGATGAACTCGTGTATGAGACTATCGTAATGTGCAAGCGCCGACGCATATTCTCTCGAATTGGATCCAGTGTGTTTTTGAGAAAGAAGTGCCAATGCGACCGCTAGCACCACAAGAGCGCCTAGCTTCTCGGCCAGTTCATAGCAGTACTCTGCAGGAAGCGACAGAACCCCACGCTGCAAAAGCTCTGCCAAGCGTGGATAGTTTTTCAAAAACGCGTTTTTGTTGATTATGGGCAATACACAACCCCAGTCTTGGAAATACACCTTCAACAAGGATTCAAGCTCCGGCTGTGGCGGTAGCATGGTCCGCTGAAGAAAGTGTGCCGCTATGGTCGGCTCGAGCCTCGGCGAGTCGCTGAAAATTGGAGGAAAGTCAAAGTTGTCGCTTTTTTTCGACGGATTTGCATCTTTCAATGACGCCAAGGCGCTGGCGGTAAGTTTTGCTGGCGTTGATGCGTACCCGTATGCTTCACAAACACGCGCCAAGAGTGTGGGTATGAATAGAGTCTCCTCCGTACTACGCGGAACAGATGCCGCCACCAAAGCTGTGAGCGTCTGTTCTTTGCTCTCGCCCTTCACTTTCTGGCCGGCCCCACGCTTATTCTGCATCTGCTCGATCGCCGTGGCCGCAGCAAATGCCCCTGGCGCTGGCCGGATTTGCGCGTTGCCAAAATTTTGCACATAGTAGTCCTCTTGTAGACTTTCGCCACTAGCCGTACTGACAAGATCGTATTCATCGTCATCAATGTCGCTATATACAGAACCTTGGATCGATAGGTTGTCCACGCCATTGTATACAGAGCCCGCAACGGACACGGGCCGTTCGTGGACGGCCAAAGAGTCCAAACAGCACAGACAGCCTTCCTTGTGGGTATGAAGCACGTGACTCGGCAAACCCGACGAGTTCTCCGATTGACTCGAACTTTTTTGAATCAAGTCTGTATTTGCAGCCACGGCGCCGTTTTGGGCTTGTGCCGCATAAACGGCTAACTGTTCGTCTCTCATACTGAGAGCACCTTTGAGTCTGGCATTCTCTGCGATAAGTTGTCGCGATTGCTCCTCTAGTAACTCGGTATACCCTTTTGGGTACGATTTGCGCGTCAAGCGATCGGAAACAACACATTCCATGCCTGCAGCGGCACATGACAGGCATGCGGGTTGTTTCCCGTCACAGCGTGATTTTTTCGCTCGGCACCGGTCGC
>JAKTYQ010000024.1:0-24704 GCA_030674525.1 Metschnikowia chrysoperlae
CCTATCAGTCTGGGACGATCATCTTCGGTGGTATTGACACGGAGAAGTACATGGGAAAACTTGAGACGTACGAAACCAGCCGGCATTTAGGCGGGCTCGCAATTGATCTCGAGTCTTTAATAATCGCAAACAGAGAGTTTCCTGTAAACAGCCCCATGCTTTTAGACAGCGGCACTTCGTTGAGTATTTTGAGTGGCGAAATCTTGAACGAAATGGACGGGCTTTTCAACACCACGACTTTTATTCAAGACGGAATCGAATACCGCGTCACCAGCTGCGACCAGCCCAGCGATAAGTTCATTCACTTCAATTTCGGCAAAAACATGGTTCTGCTCAGTTATGCCGATGCCGTACACCGCCAGGAATCGGGTGTGTGTTTACTAGGCTTTGCGTACCACAAGAACATGCAGATTTTGGGCGACGTATTCTTGAGAAAGGCGTATGTGTACTATGATCTTTCCGAGCGGACCATATCGATTGCGCAGGCTTCTTACTCGAACAAGTCCAACATCGTCAGCGCATAGGCCTTTTGGTACCAGGGGTATTATGGTGAGGGCGCTATTTCGGGTTTTTTGAGTCAACATTCTGGAATGACACGAGATGGTTCAGAAGGATTCAGGAAAATTGTCACGCGATAATGACAGTGTTGGCTCCAGTGTACCTTTCTGGAGCTATTTGACAATACTGGTGTATGTCTGTGCTCATAAAGAAACCATATTACAGTGAGACCTGTTCACAAGGATCACATCTCTCGAGCAGGAATAGAAATAGCACCTAGGTTTTCTTCTCAAAGAACGCATTTTTGGTGTAAAGATCAATTTCTTGCGCTGGTTTTGAAAAATAAAGCCAGGATATCTCTTTAACCAAAATTCTTTTAAACAGGTCTTACTGTAGCATTTTTCATCGCCTCCAGGGGTATGATCAGATAGCCAGTATGGCAATCATTCATGGTGTTGACATCAAGCAAAGCAATCCGATCCCGTACCGGGGGCCTCATATCCCAACACCGAGTCTCATCTATGCCATCACTCTTCAAACTGGTTGCCACTGGAAGGTGCCCTGGTCATTTTCCGGACGGTTTCCAGTTCAATACCAGAATCCAATCTTTTTGGTCAAGGGCATCAAAATACCGCGGGAACAAGTTCTGACTTGTCCTTTTTGGACGCCTGTTCATCTGTATTCCCTGGTTTCTCGTATACTCCTCACCGCACGCCCGATAACTGCGTTCCCACAATCACCTTGCTCTCCGGCTCCCTTTTCTTGAACAACTTCAATGGCCTATCCGTTTCCGCAACACTTTGCAAATTCTGGCCTTGTAATACATGACTTTGGGCCACCGGGTTCTGTGCACTCCTGCCCTGGGTTAGTGGCCCAATATAGACTGGCGCCTGGCCCGCGGCCCTCTTTTCTCCCATTTTCGCCAAGTATACGTAGATCATGCCTGCGTTGCGTGTCAGGCACCCGTTTAGCCACGACAAAAACGCGCCTATCACCGGCGGGAGCGAGATTAGAAAGTCCATCAAAATATTCGCTTGTAGCTTGGCCACCAATTTCGCCGGCAAGTAAAGCTCATTCTGCGCTATTGAGATTACTCGCGCGTGGATTACGTAGGTGATAATGGCGCCGATTCCGGGTAAGAAAAACACCGCTAGCGGCACAAGTCCTATGCCGCAATCCATGCCCACACCACACGATCCTAGAAAGCACTTGTCGTGTACCCAGGCCAGTTTTTGAATACGTTTCCACACTTTTCGTTCTTTTTCCGTGTTTTTGGTCACGTCCAAAATACGCCTGTTCCCATCCTCGTCCTCAAACGGATCTGTATTATTGAACTTCTCGCCCATGATATCATTATACTTATCCATGGGTAGATCATAGCCCGGAATATTCTCTAGCTGCTCCTCTAGCTGCGACATCGCGTGTTACGCTTTGTAGGCAATGATTGGGTTTTTAAACTAAATTTCGATTTGTCTATGTATATGGTTAGTATACTCTACGCAACACTCGATCGTGGAGTGTGCAAAGTATGGTTTTATGGTTATGAGCGCGTGTCATCAAACGAGGCAAGCCGTTCCATATTGCATGATCTCTCAGACTCCCAAATTCCTTTAGGCAACGACGAAATTCTACTCACTCCTGCGTTTCTAGAAAAATTCACTTTTGATCTCAAGGAGAGAAATATGGATATACTGTTTGTTTCCGGATCATGGGGATCAAAATTTGTTGACCTTGTCGCGCCTTTTCTGCCCGATATGATTATTACGTCTGAGACGATTTATTCGCCCGATTCTCTACCTCTCATATCAGACATGATGGTACAATTTTTCGAGAGATCGCAGCTCTACGTTGGTCTTGTTGCAGCGAAACAATACTATTTTGGCGTTGGCGGATCGGTCAAGGAGTTTTTGGAAGACTTAAATTCCAAAAAGCCAGACACAATGACAGTGGAGACCACGAACAACGATCTTGGCCAGCTCAAGAGGGATATAGTTACGCTTCGGCCCAAAAACTGCTAATGAATATCCAAGGAGGCTTATTCTCAATTGTATTTGGTGGTCTATAGTGCTTCACTCGGTATCAAAAAGCTTGTCTAGAGCACCGTTCTCAGTGAAGGGATCATTCAAAATGTCACTCGACGTGATTCTCTTCTTCCTTTGTACGCTGGCCTCTTCAAGTTGTTTTTTCCTGTCCTTGAGCTCGCTCTCTTCACTTGCGTCAAGCTCATTCGTCTTCGCTATCCTGATCAACTCGAGAAGGGCTGATCTTTGGTGACGCAAAGATCTGGAGCCAACCAACAAGGTCTCAAAGTTGCTCATATGTTGGGGAGTGATGTTCGGAAGCGCACCAAGAAGAACCTGAACGGGGAGGTCATTTTTTGATCTAAGCGCACAATAAAGCGTGGTGAGAGCTGTTCCTGCCTCGGAATGTGTTTCAATAAAGTAATCGTCCATGATCACACAAAGCAATGATTTCATGAAAGTCTCGCAAAGATACTTGTCCACGTCGTCGTCTTTGTAGACGATTTCGGGGAGAATATTGCGAGCAATCAATATGGTATTGAATGAGCACTTCGTATCCTTGAACCCAATGATGTGGCAGCAAAGTTGTAGAAAAGATCCCATCACCTCCTTATTTGTTGCCACCAATCTCTTACACGCAAATTGTGTGTCAGTCACATTTTTGGCATTAACTTGAGGGACAATATCCATTAGGAACCTGACAACCGTGGCAGTGAGTTGTCTGAGCATATGCTCCTCCATCATTTCTTCACTGAGGGTGGTGTTATCCTCGTTTCCTTGGAGTTGGATACCAGTCATGTATACCTTTTCCCATCTGGAAACTAAAAGATTGTCGATGTCCTGTAAGGCTTTTGGCAAAAGCTCTGCCATGAAAATATCCACATACTTGATCGGACAATTTTTCACAACACTGCGAAGGCAGCTATTTATCATGTGCTTCCAGCTATGGAGAGTGATTCCTACAGTATCACCAGCCAAAGCGTTCCATAGGGATCCTGCGATCTCGGGAATTTCGTAGAACGTGTCCTCAAGCTGGGACAATGATCCGATTGTTAAGTAGGCATACTCCCTGGTGTAACGAATCAAATGCCCCACGCTGTCTGCAAACTCCCTCAAAGTCAAGGCCGCCTTCACACTCTCCTCGATAAAAGTTTCCTTACTCTGTGTAGACACGCCTTGTTGCCAAAATCTTTCCATGCGACTATAACGCAAGAAGCTTAGGACAGCATCCGGCAATTCTTTCCAGTTTTCTGGGTTGTGATATGCTTGAATTTGCTTAAGAAGTTGAAGAATATGTGGCACAATCGGTTTTACCCTGGGCCTCCAAAGCCTCAACAAATTCAAAAATTCTGGCGATTCATGATTCAATTTTTCTATGCTGTATTGAATGAAGATTCGTGTGGCACGAATTGGGAAAATTGATGACCACCGCTCTTTCAAACGAGTTTTCAAGGCGCGGCCTTCCTCGTCCATTTCTGCTTCAAGCAAATTTGTCTCTGCTTTGATGTTTCTCTTCTGAAAATATTGGGCAATTTCAACGATCCCTATTCTTTCCATGAACCAATGTAAGTCCATGAGCCCTTTCTCGGTCTCGGGAGATGACCAGGCTGAGAGCTCTGGGTCCACAATCTTTGCAAACAAATCTTCCTTCTCATTAATCGACGATCTAGAAGCGATCACCAACAAGAATGACTTGAAGGCAACACTCTCATGATTGCTCACTTTGTCTGAGGATAATATGTCTGAGATCACTGTTTCAAGATCTCCAAAAATGTTCTTGAGAGACTCAGGCATGATATATGCCAATCTATTTAGCTCCGTTCCACAGCTAGTTCTCAAATCACGTACAACTTCTCTATCTTCATCGGTCAGATTATCCTGATACTCAAATGTAGCAGTGATCAAAATCTTTTCGAGGACTTTAAACATCAATGGACTGACGTCTTTGAGAAGGGGCGCGAATTGTACCATTGTTTGTACCTGCTTACGGATGAGCAAGGGTGAGGCGAGGTTCATGGCTAGGAGCCTCTCTCCCAAGCTTTCAACTAATCCGTTAAGACGACTATTTCTAGACTCGAAGTCTTCTCCGGTATACCAGATTCTCCATCTCGAGACTCCTCGTATGCTGTTTTCGATCACATTGAACTGTGCAACCCCAAAATTGTAAGGGTCAGACTTTTCATCTAATCTATGCTGAGTAATGCATTGGTTCCCAACAGTGGAGCTAAAAAATGCCTCTAGCCTCCTCTCCAACCATGCCATACCTTCTTCGGGTTTCTTGCACACAGTTATTCTCACTATGTCTTCATTGAACTTCCTGTAGTTTGCCAAAAAAGACGCCGAGTCAGCGGTTGAGTCAAAATCAAGATCAAGAAATTTTCGCGAAAGGATATCCTCGTCAAGAGAGGAGTAATCAATTATTCTGTCTGCTGATATCTCTAGTAACTCCATGAGGATTTCTATGACCTGCCTCTTAGAGCTAAGCTCGTCAACTCTGAGAGTCGTGACCCACATTTGCAAAGAAAGGCCGGAGATGATTGGACTGGGGTGCTTTGTTGTATCCAAAACTAGTCGAAGGTAAAAATCAACACTCGACTTCTCCCAGTTGATACGGCTCTTCGCAGGCGACAGTGGCTGAAGGTATTCACTCAAGGAGACTATCATTTCGACAGTTTTCTTGAGTAAGGCGTAAGCTTGTTCGTCAAAATCATCTGGATCGATGACAAGAGAGAGGTAAAATGCCGAGAGTTTTTCGATTCCCTCACGTGTGAAGATGCTTCCAATAAAAAAATCAAAATCTTCCGCATCGTTGTAGGACCTTGTGAAGAGAATGTGCAAGCAGTCTATAGCAAGGGTCTTTAATTTCATATCAGAAACAGTCAAAATGTTCATCAATGTGTTCAAAACATTCTCATTTTTTAACACTGTTGGCTGAATCCAGTGCAAGCACGTCTTGAATGTACTTAGAATTTTGGGAGCAAATTGCTGCACTGTTGAGGACGATATGTCATTTCTCGTTAGTGTTTCAACCAAGAACTTGTTCCACTCAACGAGCCAACCATCTTTGGAGTGCTTGCAGGTAGACAATGTCGGGCTTGGTTCGTATACCTTCTCGAGCACTGAGTCCGGTGTGATTATCATAACGCTGAGCTGATTGAGAATGTTGGTACGCTTACTAGCCACTGGGTCATCGAGCAAATAGATGTCCTCAAACAAAGTTCTCAAGATGATGAGGGACAATTCTCTTGTCTGAGCAGACCCATTCCAAAGGCTCCATAGTTCAGCATCCATCGACACCCAGCCATCTTCGGTGTCATCCTTGGTTAAACTGATGCCATCTGCCTCTTGCTTCGCCTTCACAAGAAACGCGCCCCAGATTCTCTTCGCAAGCGAGGCCCACAAAAAGCCTAATTTTTCTTTTAAATAGTGAGAATCGTCCTCTAATGTCTTTGCGGCAAGTGTTGAAATCCATTCGCGAAGCACAAGGACTTTCGAGCGGTCGAGCGTGTGAAATTTTTTGTTGATTGCATGCTGAAGAAGCGAAAGTCCGAAATGGCGCACAATATAGTTTGTGCCATAGTTTTCCGGAAGCGCCAATTGAAACCCCCAAAACGGCGACTCGTCGCTTGCCTTGACAGACTCCAAGAAAACTTGGGCCTCTCTGCGGGCGGCATTGGTTGATTTAGGTTCATAGATCACCTCCAATGCTTGAAGAATTCGGGTCACACCAGTGTTTTCCATTGACATCATTGCGGATGGCGACTCTTGCTCTATGAGATAAGTACGAAGATATGTCTTCTCGCTCGTCTTTGATGATATGATAAAAATTGCGATGTGAACGAAAGCGTTGTCAGGTGAAGATATCTGTCTGGTTCACGCCTGGTATTTAAATCGCTCAAATTCCCTCCAGTGATCGAGAAGTCGAGTACTCTGCGAAGAGAAAGTTCGGGAGGAATAATAAAAAAAAGTTAAAAAGAATGAAGGCTTGTAGCAGGTGTATGGACTGATTGAACACCGAGAGCAGTTGCAAAGCGTGCTTCTGTGGTTGATTGGCTTGAGGAGGGGTGTTGCCTGTGCGATCTGAAGAGGCCGGGCATTCGGTTAGGGCGTCACGCTCTAAACGTGCTCCGGTAGAGAAGAAGCGCACTCTGACAGTATGCATTCAGGTCCGGTGAGGGTCGCGTTCGGAGAGAAATTCTGAGATTGTTGTTGCGTGCCGCAAGTGTACGGGTTCGGCGGGCCCCTAAGCTAGCATTCAACTTGATTGTCATGCCTCACTTAAATGCGATCTCGGAACTTTTCAGTGAATTACTGTATCTATGGTCGATCACTTAGATTATTTGTATTACATTTGTTCAAGGAATGAAATCACTACAAGCACGAGTATGATACTACCTGATTCTGTGACCGTCCATTCTATAATTGCTAATCATGCTGCGACTAGAGGTAGAACTTTCTCTTGTCTCTCTCCATGTCTGGCCTATGTTCCCACTCGATTTCGTTCTTGATTCCCTTTTGTAATCTTCTCAATTTCAACGTGAATTGAGGACCTAGCTCCTGAAGGCCAACCTTCTCCTCATTACGGAAGACATACCGGTGTCTCCTGAAAAAAACATAGTCTCTTTGGTTGTGCAATGTAATCACCTGTCTGCCCTGAATTTCGGGTCGTGGTGGAAAGATTGCCTGAAACAAACGACCCACAGTCTTACCTAGCCTGGTATTGAAATTATTGAGAATGAGCTCAGGAATATGAGATGTGGCACGACCATGGCCTTTGATCTGTTCAGTGGTTGTCAAAGAAGTGACCGAGAAGTAAAATGTGGGACCCTCGGGCAAGTGAATGAAGGTAAGACCATTCACCTTCTTCTTGTCCTCGTTGATAACGATCAAATCACTAAATTCTCTGTTCGAGCAGTATGATGCCATATCCTTCATCAGGTATTCCCGCTTTCTTTTTACAAATGTCACGTTTGGTATGAACTCAGTGAGAATGTCAGCGAACTCATACGCCGGCTTTTTGGCATTTGCATTCGTCGTGATCAACACTTTTGGTTCCCTTTCTGACTTGTTGAAGATCTCATCGAATTCATCCTCACCCTCGACGTCAACAGCAATGGTCTCGTCAAAGACTCTTTTCGACTCAATCGTCTCTGGGACATTATTAGCAAGTCTCTCTTCCTTGAGCTGAGGATTCTCTCTCTCTTCCTTGGCTCGCGAAGCTCTTGCCTTATGTCTCTCTTTCGATTTTTCCGCTTGAATAGTGGCGAAGACTTTTTGCCGCTTTTGCTTGTTTCTAATGTTCTTCAAGACCTCATTGGTCTTTTTTTCACCAGCCATTTTGTCTGCTTACGTACAATATAGATCGAGAAGCTTTTCGTTTCGCTTTTCCGCGATGGCTGAATCCTCATCCCAGGCGTGCACACAAGAGATATAGGCCACCACAGGCATACAATACGTAATCAAGGAAAATCGACTTTGAATGCGAGTGTGTTTGTAATGGGGCTTTCTTCCAGTGTTGTAGACTTCATCAGGCTTTTTATTCATCCAACAAGCGGCCGCTTGCCGTTTTCGTTGATTGTGTCTGGCTTATTCGACTCTTCATTCGCGGCGCGCACAGCAGCAACGTAATCGTTGATGGCCTTGGAAAGCGACGCCGATAATGGAAACATGCAAGTTTCGAGGTCCTTCAAAAGTTTCTCTCGCTGTTTTTCATTATCTTTCGCTGACGGGTACTCATTTATCATCGCCTTGATCCGCTTCTCGAGCTCCGTTAACGTAGACTGACTGCCGCGCAACGCGGTGAAGAGCTTCTTCAACTGCATCGGGTTTCCTCCATTCATGAAGAGATTCCAGAAGTGCAGCGAAAACTCAGTCAAGGTGATGATGAAGCCAATTAGCTCTTGGATCATCAGGTTGTCTAAAAGTGGGGGCTCGGGTGATTGGCCGAAATCTTTATAGCTATGAGTCAGCTTGAACACCCTGAAATTGTGCTTTACTAATGCCGTTATGTCATGATTAGCTTTGTTGATTTCATCAACCCTTGATTCGTATGTTTCGCTGAGATCTATGCCATGTGCAGACGCTTCAAATATGTTCTCTTGAACGTATTGCCGAAGATTTAGCGGCGATGCATTTTCAGTGTGTTCCAATGACAATGAGCGATCTCCACTGGGATTGTGTCTCGAAATGTGTGTGTCCAAATTGAGCTCGACATATTGTATCTCGTCCGCTTCGTTCAAATCGCTAATCTCTACCTCTTTCTCCATTTCTTCGATCATCTCTTCAGCAGCAACAGCGTCCGATGGAGCGTTATTGCTATAACCAATCATTTTGCTAGACAATTTGTTCATGTTCTTCATCAAGACGAGCATTTCATTTTCCTTCTTGCCAAATGAGGACTGAGGCCGATTACTTGAAAGGCCATTTTTGCCGTCTGTCTCGTCGGAAAACTTCATTGTAAAATCCGGCGACACACCTAGTTTTTGAGAATTATCAACCTCATTCCCTAGCAAGTCGATGAATTTATTGACTTTTTTGTCTTTCGCGGATCCCGCGGTCTCTCCCTTGGTAACACTCTCCTCGGCCTCGGCAATGTCGCCGTCTAAATAGAGGTATTTGTCGATAACGGTATCACCCCTTGTGTTGCTGTTGTTGATTTTGTCTCCACGAAGTCTGCGGAATAACTTAGAATTAAAGAAGCGGGACCAAAACTCACCTTCATTGAGTTTCTCAGGCACGAGTTCCTGGCATGCACGACGTATGATTGGGTAAGTCTCAAAGATTTCCTTGATTGTATCCCTGGTGACATTCACATTCACCTGATTGTCGGATGTCGCCACTGGCTTTATTGTCGACAACACATTGTATGGCCCTCTGTGCTGACAAATACTCAAGGCAAATGTTCTGAGTTGCCCGACTCTTGTTGACCAAAATATCGCAGGCGAAAGCTTGAATTTTATGACGGATTGAGTAAATATGTTGCGAAGTGTTTTGTCTTCCAAAAGTAGCTTCTGCTGAAGCTGTCTATTCTTTAGTAGACTGGTGTCGCTTAAAGACTGCGGGTTCGAAAAGTCCAAGGGGTCACCTGGAGAGGGAGAATTTTCATTTGAATTGTCCCCTGGCGTTGCAGGTGTTCCGTTGGAGGGAGTACCAACATTTTGGGCTGGTGTAGGGGTATCTTTAATCACAGTCTTTTGACGTGCAACGATCGTCTGCAATGTTTCCTTTACTGCCGTCATTGTTTGGCGATTATTGAATGTTAACCTGAGATCCTTGACTTCAGAGGAGTCAGGAAGCAGGTAAAATAGCCGTAGAAGCATTTTTGGCGATGATTCCGGAGATGCCTGGAGCTTTGAAAGCTTGTTCAATGGGATTTCAAGCGACTTGTCCTGATCAATTGCCTTCCAAATGAGCTTCGACGGTGTAGTGTCCTCGAATACCTGAAGGAGGCCGGAGACTTTAGAAATCACACATGCGCCGGAAACAGTTGCCATGGTATAGCTTAAGTTCGATAGCCGTCACGTCGGACGATCAAGATAGGTGGAGATACTCGCAAAGCTTGCCTGCAGATGCCAGTCAATCGTAAGATTTGCTTTGGATACAATTTCGGTCAAAGCTACGTGATGTAAGCTCCAAAATATTTTATTATTCGTGAGATCGCTTCAATATTTGAGCTTACGTAGAAACTCAGTTTGGTTCATTCACTCGATAGAGATCGTTACACTTGCTGGATGTGCAAGTTGTGTAAACAGCCTCTGCGCACTACCACCGATGAAATTTTATTAAGGCAAAATGGTGTCCCTCATCGTCTTTTGATGTCAGCAACGCCTTTATCTGGCGGAGCGTATTGATTTCTAAACACGGTTTCGGCTCCCTGGTATTTCGTGTAATATTCGATGGCGGCATTGAAAAGCCACACCCGAAGATGGGCTGAACGCATCTCTGCTGCAAGCTGGATCTGGAATGATACTTATTCTATCGGAGGCATAAACCATTTGTCCGTGTTGATGGATGAGATTCTCCCGAAAAATTTGAAGCCATCTGTTCCACTTTATGGGTTTCAATTCATTTTCAATACGCAGTCCAACACACGTTTAGGCCTGGATGGGTACGATAACTACCAAGCCCCGTTAGATGAGAAGGGAAATGAGCTCTACAAGAGGAGAATGTGGGTCAGCGGGGATTTGAAGTTTGTCGATGTTCCCCCAAAGGCAGGCGATGTTGTACTGTGTTCCGAAGTAGTCCTGTCAGTGAGATGTCTTGGATCCAACACGTTTGTTAGCATTGCCAGAGAGTTCCAGAGGGGTGAGAGTGTGATTTTAAGGGAAACAAGAACTCTTCTTTACACAAACGAACCCTATAATGATCAGAAATCGGACTTGAGTCTCCAGCGAAAAAAATTCTTACACTCCACAAATATTAGGTTCACTCTTACGCAGCTAATGCGGTTCAATGCGCTATCGTATAATCTACACAAAATTCATCACGACAAGGCATTTTGCTTGAAAGAGAATTTGAGAAACGTTATCGTTTCAGGGCCATTCTTAGTACTGATAATGCTTCGATACTTTGCTTTGATCTATCCTCATCTTCGAATCAGCCAATTCAAGTATAAAAACCGCGAGCCCTGCTACATCGACGAGGGCGTCACTTTGGGAATCAATGCGGTCGAGGGAGGGTATCTAGTAGAATTTGTCAAGGATGGTCGCGTGAAATGCGGTGGTATGATTACTATACGTGACTAGATTTGGTGAAGAACATGGAATTTGCGTTAGTCATAACATACTCGTAGGTAGATCTACTCGGTCAAGCCAATGACACCGCAAGCTGGTCTGCCGCCGGCGTTACCGGTTTTCAAAGAGTCAGCGTGGCCGCCCTTACCTAAGTCATCAGTGCCATCGTGAACCACGACAGATCTTCCGAGCACAGACTGAGGGCCAATCAACTTGACGAGCAAGTCCTGCTTGGTGCCTTTAGCAACACCCTCGGAGTCCGTGACGATGTTTCCCAAGTCACCAATGTGTCTCTCGTCATCCTCTGGGGCGCCGTGGTTCTTGGTGAAAGGGTTGAAGTGGGGGCCTGCGGAAGTGCAGCCGTTGGTGTTGTCACCAAAAGTGTGGATGTGGAAACCTCTCAAGGCGTTGGCATCGTTTCCGGTGATCTCCCACGAGATAATGGTGGGCTCGGATTCGGCGGCTTGCTCGAAAGTAACGACACCGGAGACCTTCTTGTCTCCTCTGAGAACTGCAACTAGAGAGCGTTAGTAACAATTTTTCTTGGTCATTTTCTTGCTTGTAGCGCTTGCAGCGTGTGCCAGAGGGTGTATACGTGTGTTCGAGCAATTGTACTAATTGGTATAAATAATTTGCTCACCCTAGTGGTTAAGTTTGAAAGGAGGGCCTGCAACAATCTGAATGCTGCAAAGGAGGGCGGCCGTTAAGGTTCGGCGCTTTCATTCTGCCTTTTCTTCAAGCGCCATGTGATTCCTTACATACCTGCTTTGACCATTTTTGATATCACTATAACTGAAGTTTAGTTTAAGGAGAGTTTTATGTGGCGATTTTACCAGCTTTTATTTTCGTGGAGGGAGGCCTCCCGGCCAATGATTCACTACTGCGTCCGCTAACCTGTGCAGTACCATTGCTCCTCGTGCATAAGCTCCGATTTGGGGGTGAATGACACAATGGAGGTAAAACAAGAAAAACTCATGCTTTACCTGAAATTTACGTGTTTGTCCCCACATACCATTAGCTCTCCAAATTTTTTCTGAAAGTAGCTGATTTTCTCTATTATATTTTGGTACGAGCCATACGGTTAGTGTCGGCTCCGAGAGCTCGAAGCGTCCCCACTGTGGATCCGCGAGTCTCGCACCCGCACCTCCCGGCATATTTCTAAGAGGGTCACATCGCCGCCGAATGACCAGTAAGTGGAGAATGGCAAACAAAAAAAAACAGGTGAAACTAGAACAGGTTGCTCCTGTGCCTATCAAGCTCAGCGAAGGTGTCAATTCTCATGAACATGTGACGGAGGCCTCGCATATTACCGATGTGTTGGTTGGCGAATACCACCTTATCTCTGGAGAAGGTCTTTCAGGGCTGTATACCGTGTGGACAATACGAGTTGTGATAAATGACGCCTTACACTCACTGATTCTTCTATATAAAAGGTACAGTGATATCGAGAAACTTCGACATAAACTTATGAAAACGTATCCGGGAGACGAGTTTCCAACACTTCCACCGAAGGACAGTCTCAGTTTGCTGCGGGTCTGGCAACTGGAGAATTGGCTCGAGCATAGAAGAAAAGGGCTCCAATGGTTTCTCACAAATGTGCTTCTCAACCCTAAATACCAGCACTGTCCCACTATCACCAAATTTGTATTGAGTTGACCATCATGAATACCTCAGTCAATAATCAGGGCTCAATAAAAGGCTGAATCACCCGATTGATGCGGACTCTCATAAAGATCAAATTGGGCAATCTAGAGCGAATTCCGCGCGCGTTCCGGTTCAATGTGGTGATCAGATTTCAATACCCTCGTTCGAGAGATGAGACACCAAAACATAAGTGATAAAGAAAGCGTACGAATCCGGTTTTCCAAATTTAATAGGCTTTCTTAAATTTCGAAAGTAGCACATTGAAAGTATTGTTGCTGCTGTTCTTCCCCTCAGCCTATTGAAACGGGTTATTCACGGTCTTCACATCGATGTAGCTTTTGTTGCCTGACATACAAAGCGAGATCTCGCCCGCGGGACGGCTTTAAAAATTGTAAGCAAGCACAGACGCCAATGCCACCGAAGCTCGGCCAGAGCTGAGTCGATCGCTAAACCCGCGCGATAGATTAATAAGAGAGCAGGCGTGTCTGCAGTGCCGCGCAGCATTTGTCACCCAGCCGCGGCCAGACCTCACGTGGCATCTGCTATTTAAAGACCCATCGTTGTCGTCGATTGCATGAGATCCAACATCATCAAACATACACTTATACACACTAGAATGGTTCACCACAAAGTCACTATCATCGGATCCGGCCCTGCTGCACACACCGCTGCCATCTACTTGGCACGTGCCGAGGCTAAGCCAGTTATGTACGAAGGCATGTTGGCTAACGGTATTGCTGCCGGTGGCCAGTTGACCACCACTACCGAGATTGAGAACTTCCCTGGTTTCCCCGATGGCCTCACTGGTACCGCATTGATGGACAACATGAGAAAGCAAAGTGAGAGATTTGGTACGCAGATCATCACTGAGACCATCGCCAAAGCTGATTTGTCTCTGAGACCCTTCAAATTGTGGCCAGAGTTTGCCGAGGATGAGGAGCCTATCACTACCGACGGGCTCATCATTGCCACTGGCGCCTCTGCCAAGAGAATGCACATTCCCGGTGAGGAGACGTACTGGCAGCAGGGTATCTCTGCATGTGCCGTGTGCGACGGTGCCGTGCCTATCTTCAGAAACAAGCCATTGGCCGTCATCGGCGGAGGAGACTCTGCCTGTGAGGAGGCTTTGTTTTTGACAAAGTACGCTTCCAAGGTATACTTGCTTGTGAGAAGAGATGTGTTGAGAGCCTCTCCAATCATGCAAAAGAGAGCCACCACTCACAAGCAGATTGAGGTTTTGTGGAATACGTCTGCCCTTGAGGCTAAGGGCGACGGCAAATTGTTGAACAGCTTGGACATCGTCAACAACAAGACCAACGAGAAGTCTTCTCTCGCGGTGAACGGCTTGTTCTACGCTATAGGCCACATTCCAGCCACCCAAATCTTCGCCGGCCAATTGGAGACCGACGAGGCAGGCTACATCAAGACGACCCCAGGCACCGCTGCCACTTCCGTGCCCTTCGTTTACGCTGCCGGTGACGTGCAGGACAGCAAATATAGACAGGCCATCACATCCGCCGGTACCGGCTGCATGGCCGCCCTCGACTGTCTTGCCAAGTTCGAGGAAGAGGAGGACTGACTCCTAGCCAGGTTATAGCTAATGTTTATAGAAGCTACTTTAATTGAAACGATATACGTGATTCCTGCTTCGCCACTACTTTAGCAACGCCGTGCAATTCACTTGAGTCGATGAAATGATCCGGATCAAACTTGTACATCTCGGACCATCAATGTGGTCAGAGTTTCAAGGAAGAAGTGTTGTGGATTGATGACACCGATGAGGGTACTATCCACTATTCGGGAAAACAAAATGAAAAAGCTGCTGTTCAACGTCTACTCCAGGGTGTCTGGCCGTGGCCATTCGCACTGCCCCGCGGTTTGATAAAGGTCACGTGAAACACGGTATCTACAAATGCGCCCTCTCGCTAAATATCTTAAGTCCAGATCGCAACACAATCAAATTGCAACCTCATCATGTCATTTCATAATACGTTTGCAGATGATCTAGAGACGGCGAGCGTTGCTTCTGCTCAGTATAAAGATTTCCCCGAGTTTGAAACCATCTCTCTGTCGATTGATGCCACCCTTCACAATATAAACCATGTTCAATTGACTCCAATTCGAAATCTTGTGAGAGAATTTGAGGCACTACGAGAATCTTCGAACACACAAAAGGATGAGTTATCTGATATAAGCAGAAGATTTATTGACCTCACGGGTAAGTGCACCGAGGCTTTCAAAAGCCTAAACGTCAAAACACAGAGACTTAATGCGTATGTAAATAACTGCGAGACCAATCATGAGGACGAAGATACATTGCGGTATTTGAGGCAAAAGGAGGCGATTTCTCTTAATTTGGTGAGAAACAGCTTGCGTCAATTCCAGAGCTACCAGCGCAGATACAAAGCTCTTGAGAGTGAATTGATCGATAGAGGAAAGGCCGTAGTAAGTGCAGCTGCTGCCGATACTTCTGATAGAGCGTTGGCTGGTGGGACGTTGCAAAGTCCTGACCAATTACAGGTGCAAATCTCATATGAGCCTATCAATGCGGAAGAGCTAGAGGAGCAGTCACTCATGGTTGAAGAGCGCGAGCGCGAGATTCAGCAGATCTCGCAAGATACACAGGAAATTAACGAGATATTCCTGAACTTACAGGATATAATTCAGGAGCAGCAATTTCAGGTTGACTCGATAGAGGACAACATCCTTAGCTATAGTGCTGATGCACAGGGGGCGTCCAGAGAGCTTCGTCGTGCCGAAAGATATCAAAAGCGGTCAGGGGGAAGGATGCTATGTTGCCTTCTAATCTTGATTGGAGTCTTCGGATCCGTGATCCTCGTTGGTGTCATATTTTGACACAGGATCTCGATACTGAATTTGCACTCCCTGGTTCTCTTGTTGATTTTATTCCATATTCTATAAATACTACTAGATTTAGTCCACATCAGCCTCAAGCCTCCCAAATGTTGATGCTTCCGTCATCTCCAGCGCTTACTAGGACCTCGTCGCCGTTGCTCAAATTGCACCATGATACGCAATTTATCTCGTAGACGCCATGCGCTGATTTGATAATGCTTTCGATCTCCCACTTCGAGCCGTTTTCCTTGTAAACCACGATCTGTCCATCGGCTCCAGCCGACGCAATTCTTCCGCTCTTTGAAGACCAAGATACAGAGTAAACCGCGTACTTATGAGCCTCTGGGAGCACTTGCTCAAGTCTCCAATTCATCCCAGCTGATTCATGCTTGATAGAACTGGGCATATCGGAAAGCTCTGACGAAGAGTCTTCGGGTTTGGGGCACGTCCACACTCTCACGGTGGAATCATCAGACGACGAGACAAGCCTTATGCTTTCCTTCGGAGCCATATCACAGGCAGGTTTCTCGAATTGGGAGCACCACACTGTACCCTGGTGCCCGTTCAAAATGGCAACACACGACCAGTCTTCGTCATCCACGTCCTGCTGATACAATCTCACGGTATCATCATACGACGAACTAGCCAAGATGTTGTAGGTGGAATGCCACACAATGTGCTTTATATCATGTTCATGGTCGCTGAGGACGGCAACGCACTCAAATTCCTCAAGCGTCTCTGGATCAGTCTCCCAGATCCATATGGTTTTGTCTCTGGAGCATGATGCCAAGTATCTTCCCGATTTATTCCAAGCCACAGCTTTTATTTCGTTCTCATGACCCTCGATTAGTGCCATTAAATTCCATTCGTTTTTGGCGCTTGTCAACAACTCAATCTCTCGTTTCAGCTTGTGTTCGTCTCCGTCTTCATCGTCGTCAGATTGCTCATTTTCCAAGAGATCTTCAGGCTCATCAATACCCCAAATGGATATCGTGGAATCGAATGAACCACTAGCAAGCGCAGGCAAGTCGATGAAATCGTGCTCAGAAGATTTCAATTCCGGCTTGAACGCCACGCTACGCACTGATCTCTTGTGTGTTTCCTCTAAAACACCTAGAAGAGGAAAGTTGTGCTCTAGCGACAACTGATAAATTTTGCTCGTCTTATCGCTGGAAGCTGTTGCCAAAAGCGGCAATCTTTCATGTGTACTGACACTCCAAGCTTTGTCAGAATGAGCTTTTAGTGACTTTATGAGCTTTGTCATGATGAGTTGCAGACGTTTCTAACGCTCATCCACGAGGCTCTCGTTTCAGTATGTATCTTTCCTGCATAAATAAATCAGATCTATCTAAACTTGTTTATCAGGCTTTTTTTTTCTAGATAATAAATATCGCTCACTCATAATCCCTGCAAAGCATACCGATTTTGTTCCCAAAATGTACGAGCATTCTTTGAACGTCTCTGTGCTCTGCACATGCTAGAAGTATGTCTTTGAGTAACTCGCGCCTGTTTATACCGCAGATTGTTGCTTGGTCTGTCTCCGAACTGGACGGCAGAATGATTCCCTCACAAATTTCGAAAAGCTTTGCTTGTAAGCCTAACTCGCAAATCCTGTTTGCGTAAGTGATAAGATAGTTTTTGAAATCTGTCTGCTCACCCAAAAGCTCGCAACACAAAATTCTGTTCTCTAGATGAGACAATGAGACGGTGTTCTCAAGATTTTCAAACCCCTCCTTCATCATCATATTTTTAGAAATTTTGTTGAATAGCTTGCCCCTTCCCACTCGACTCTTCCTGAGCAATTCTTCATTTGTTTTGTGCTCTAACATGCCAATAATTGAGGACCCATCCAGCTTACTCAGTCCTTGGGAGGTTTTCAAGGGTGTGGAGGCCTTGTCGTCAGTAATCGAATCCCAGTAATGGGACCCGAATGCCCACCATGCTTCAGTCACTGTCTGCCATACCTCCATCTCTATATTGTAAATGTAGCCGGAACCATTAGAGAGGGTTGTTACGGGTATTCCTTTGGAGGTTATCGAACACATCGTGATGTTGTCGGCCTTGCTCAACGTGTTTTCTTGTAGTTTGCTGTTCAAGTCAAGAAGAGCAGCCAATGACAGTGGCGACTTCATGTGGATTTTCCTTTTCTTTAGATCCCAAACGTACACCTCAGCAATCGAAGTAACAGCCATCAAATAATGACTTTTGCTTTCGAGAAATGATATTGAGGACCCAATCACGATCGGCGGGAGCAATCTTCGGCCCGACTCGCTGGAATATGTATGTATAGTTCCGTCAGCAGTGCTCAATGCCCAAAACGAAGCTCCTTTTGTCACTAACTGAATAAATTGTGGGATAAAGTCCGACCACAACTGAGTATCTTCTTTCAAACATGTGACTCTGGAAGGGGCGCTTTCATTCCCTTGGCCATTTTTTATGTCGAGAGAATAAGATTCGTCCGGTATTCTGAAAGCAGATCGGACTTTTGGTGCCGACAACCTTACTTGAGCAAATGATGTTGTGGGATTGGTCACTACCGAGCCGATATATCTTACAGGCTCTGGTTCTCTTCGTGGCTTTTTCCTTATGATACTGTCACCTGACATTTTTTGCCGTTTGGTATCTCTCGTTAACTCTTCCGGTACATTGTAAGATGGTTTCTCGAATTCCATAGACATCCGCGTGCTCTGGCTGGACACAATTTGTTGTTGCGCCATTGCCTCACTTGTCTTGCTATGAATCCCATTACCATTGGAAAGCGCTATAGGTTGGATTCTTTTCTTGCCATTCTTCATGGTCACCTTGGATGCGCCACTCAATGTAGAATTCTCTGCTGTGTAATTTGCACTTCGGCTCTCTGAACTTTTTGACACTTTTGTCTCCTTTGTTCTCTCTTCGGAGGTAGCCTCTATGGCAGACATGAAGTCATTCTCGATACCTGAGCGTATGTCAATTCCAGGTGTGAGCACCTCAGGTGAGATCTCTCCCCGTTGCAATGCGATTGTTTGCTTGGGACTTGACCCATTTTTTTGGTGGATCAGAATATGCGAATCATTGGCCTTCTCGACGTCGCCCTCATCTAGAATGTTGACAGCATCATTTTGACTTATACATTCGATTGGGGCTTTTGCCTTCTTTGCACCGCTCAACTCGGACGTGCCTTTTCCAGAAGGCTGCTTTTTTGCCTGATTTTGTGTCGCTTTGAATTTCTCCAAAAATTCAGAAGATACCTTGTCCCCAAGTTCACCTTCTGAGAATCCAACAATAATAATCTGTCCACTAAGTGTGGTCATCAAGATGTACTTCCCTGTTTTCTCCCATACAAGGTCGACGCAAGGTTTCAAAGATATGTCATTCATGACAAAGAGGGGTGCTTCTTTCGACGTGTTCCATAGTACCAACGAGTTGTTTGACCCAGCGGTCGCTATGATATGATAGACTTCGTAGTCCAAGATTTCAAGGTCTGATTCTCCGGGCGCGCTCTCAGACTCGCCCCTTCTCTCGAATATTTGCGGCGCAAACTTCACCAAGTCGCACTCCATATCGTGCCCGACGAGACTTATGTTATTTTCCCATCCCAGTGATGCCGATAGAAGAGATACTACCGATGTCAGCTGCTTCGTGGCATTTGGTACAGCGAAAAACTCACCATCGCAAGACCAGGATATCCTCCTATAATTAACACCAGAAGCTTTGGTAACGCTGTTGCTCATGAGCCTGGAGATTTTGCTGGCAACAAGAAAACGGTAGTTCCCGTTTTTGTCGAAGTCGTACTGATACACTGCCACCAAAGTATCATCGCCCAAAATCACCAAGAATTTGCCTGTCGGGTCAAACGCAACACTTCTCTGTATCGTAGCTTTCCTCCCTGCAGCGTTCTCACCACGAGGTACCAAAAACTGATGTGTATCCTTCGTCGCATCATATATGTGTACCGCTCCGTCGTGTGTGCTCCAGGCAAATACACGGCCGTCCATGGACCAGCTACCATCAATGACTGCACTCTTTTTGTATTTGTTCAGGTGAGGCGGCGGGAATATCGTTTGGCTTTTGTCAGAGTCGAGGTTTGTCTTCACGAGCTCACCATTTGCATCTGCGGAGATGAATTCATGCTCGCTTGTGGGCGACCACTTTATTATTTTGACAGTCGATCCATGCGTATGTACAACCTTTTGAGGCATGAGTTCCTCTAGGCTCGGCGGGTCATTATCGACAAATTTTGTGAAGTCGTCAAGCTTCCAGACACTGACTTTCTGGTCTTTTCCGCCAGTTGCAATCATTGAGTTCTTCAGGTTGACATCCACACTATGCACCTCGCCATCGTGAAATTTTTGTGGGAGGACCAAAAGCCTCATGTTGTATTCGTTATTACCTGTTCCGGTTGACTATTCAGATGATGCTCAATTTAAAACTACAGAAAGTGCTCTGGTTCCCAGGTACTGTCTGCAGTTGACCTGATGTACTCGCCAGGCAGGAATTGCGCGTGTAGTCTTTATTCGAAAGATAACATATGAAGTTGAATCTCTAAATTGAAATGTTAGAACATTGAAGCACGGTGTATTGCTCAGAGAAGCGTGACGCCAACTTTCCAACGCTCCAACGATTCGTAAAGAGTATCCCCGATGATAGTTGTCAGAGTAATTCATGTTCTTCATTCTCTGAGTGGCTGCGAGACTCGATACCCTTGCACAGCATCGATGAAGCGAGTTCTTTATTGCACCTTCCACAATGAGCAGGTTCCACCCATTGGCCCATTTAATCATGATTGATTTCTTTTTGTAACTTCGAACAAATGCCTCACTTACGCTATAATTTATCACCTTACGAATGGTATTTGTTTCTCGCGATATCTCGCCACTCAGACTACCCCAAAGCAGATTGCCTGATTTTTAATTTCCCAAGCCTTTCTCAAAGTTTCCATTCACACAATTGTGTCTTTCAAAAATCGAAAGCGAAATTAATTTTGGTTTAGACGTGACCTACGAATATCTAAGAGCCAAAGCTTATTGCTAAGAAAATTTATTTGTTTCAGCAGCTCCCGCTTATCCGTCCTTTCTCCATTTTATTGTACGTGCCCACCCATAGGCCCTCGAGTGGCACACTTCCTTCATATAAGAAAAAAGCAGAGGAAAACATCCCATCCGCACAGGCACAAGAATAACTCACCCTTAGCAGATTGTCCTCCAATTACACTTCATACATCTTGAGCGGTGAGCGATGTCGTATGGAACTGAGCAATACACTGCTTCAAGTTCGGACTTCACGGAGTATTGGATAGACTTATTTTTGGGAATCAAGGGTAACGAGTACTTTTGCGATATTGATGATGACTACATCCGTGATAGATTCAATCTCACGGGATTGAACCAGGAGGTGGGGAAGTTGCCTACCTTGGTAGACATAATCACGGACATGATTGATATTGAGCTGCAGCCCGAAGGTGTGCGAAACGAGTTGGAGCTTAATGCACGGCTGTTGTATGGATTGATTCACGCCAGATACATCTTGACACAACGAGGCCTTAATAAAATGCTCGAGAAATACAAGAACGGCGATTTCGGATACTGCCCCAGGGTCAACTGTCAGTTGCACCCTCTTTTGCCGGTTGGGCTTACTGATCAGCCCCGCTTAATGTCTGTGAAATTGTATTGCGCCAAATGCGAGGACTTGTACAACCCAAAGTCGGGACGTCACTCGGTGGTTGACGGTGCTTACTTTGGCACGTCGTTCCCGGCGATGTTTTTCCAGAACTTTCCGCATGCCGTGCCTGTTCATAGCAAGGACACCTATGTCCCCAAAGTGTTTGGGTTCAAGGTGCACGAGTATTCAAAATTGGACAGATGGAGATGTTTGCAGAGGCAAAAACTTGAAAAGAGGCTTCTGGAACGAGGCATAAATCTATCGAATACTAGTGGTGGATTCTTGGAGGAGAACAACCAAGAGAGCTGACGGTTTATGGGCAACGTGTCATACATGTAGGTGTTTAATTGTACAATAGATATCATTTGGATTCGTTCATGACGCAATCACACGTTTTAATCCCGCATTCATCTACGCTTTTAAGCTTTCTTGAGAATTATGCAGAAATATGGATTGGGAAGGAGGATGGATGAAATAAAACGACGAATGCAAAGACTTCGGCTTTCATCTAAATTTCGTAGCCCATTTGAGAGGTGAATGAGTAATGTGTTTTTGAGGTATTGCGCGCTTGTCGAGTCTGATCTACCACGACCACCTAGCTTCTAAAACAATCATGCGCATAAAGACTCAACCACAATTCAGGAAATTCTCATCGGCTGCCAAGATAGACAGATTAATGACAGTTCCCAATGGGTCAAGAATCTTTCTGTTGATACAACCCACAGGCGCCGTTCACTTGGGAAACTATCTCGGCGCGCTTCGAAACTGGCAGCAAATCTCGAGGGAAGCCCCAAACGGTACCCAGTGTATATTTGGAACGGCGGATCTTCATTCAGTGACGCAGCTCCCATCTGCAGCCTCCTTATTGGAGAACCGATATGGCGCCATCGCCAACATATTGCTGTCGGGAATAAACCCAAACAAGTGCATATTATTCCACCAGTCCAGCGTCCCAGAACACACCGAGCTATACTGGATATTCACTTGCCTCACGAGCATTGGAGCTCTTAACAGAATGACACAGTGGAAACTGAAACTGAAGCTAGAGGACAGTGCAGACATTTTCAGTGAGAAAGCCATGGGCGCTACAAAAGCGGGCCTCCTCTTATACCCTGTGCTCCAGGCAGCCGACATCATGCTTTACAATGCTAGCCACGTTCCGGTGGGCGAAGACCAGTCTCAACATTTGGAATTATGTCGTGATATTGCATCCACTTTCAACCACAAATACGGGAACTTCTTTACTTTGCCACAGACTATCTTGACCCCGACAAAAAAGATTGGAGCTCTACGCGATCCCACCAGGAAAATGTCGAAATCTGATGCCGATCAGAACTCTTCAGTCTACTTGAACGATAGCGCAGATGCTATCGCGAGAAAGTTTCGCAAGGCTGTGACAGACTCTGTGCAAGGGCCCATCACTTTTGACCCGCAGAATCGGCCAGGTGTGTCCAACATCGTCAACATCATCTCTGGGTTGCTGAATAAAACAGTGGATGAGACCATAGAGGATTTGTCTTGGGTGAAGAACCACAAGCAGCTCAAGGATCACGTCACGGAGCTTGTGGTGGAGGAGTTCAAAGACAAGAAACTGATGTACGATGACTTGATGAAGAATAAGTCCTATATTGACACTGTCTGCGCAGAAGGCACGGAAAAAGCCAGGCAAATCGCGCTGGAAAACTTGAGAGAGGTTAAAAAGCTCGTGGGTCTTTTATGAGCATGCCCGAAAGAGTCAATAAAAAGACAGTGTCACACTCTTCCAAAAGTTGGACAGATAGAGCAATTCTGCATTGTCCTTCAATGTAAATATAATGGAGGGTAAAACTTACACAAACACACATTTTCATAGAGATCTGTTTTAACACAAATTAGAAGGCATTAATCATGAGCCGCAATCTGAAGTAACCTCGAGCTCTGCAAACCGCACCGGAGATATCAGGACGCGCGTAATTAAGGTTTACCGACGCGAGCAAGGGCGGTAGGATGTGCACCTCAACGCCAACACCACAACCAGCCTGGGTTCATTCATTTATCGAATACATCATGTCACCTATATTCTCACATATAAGAAACAGAACTAACCATATTTAATATCAACATCACACGTTACGTTCCCGAACACTTTACCAAGCGTTATTGGAACGCCTGTGGATTTCGTGCTGCCGTGCTGCAGAGAGTTGCGCGAGTCGCGATACCAGACTCTTGCAACCGGTCGCGTCGCGTTGTTTACCGCAGCCTGAGATGCGAAAGTCACTCGCGTTGGTATTTCGATCGCTGCGCAAGAAAAAAAAGAGCCCCTTGTGATCAGACACAGCATTCTTTTCCTAACAATTGCTTTATCGTTGACATTCGTTAGTTTAATCCATTCATCCTGCATTTGCCACTGAATTGACCGTCGCTGTGCTTCAACTACTAATAGTCCCTCGCCAACTACTTTCTTCTTGAACCGCCTCACTACTCAAGAGATTCCAATATCACAATTATTTGCTACGCCGGCCTAGAGGATCAATTGTTTGCCAACAATACTATCAAATAATCATACTGTTTTATATCACATTACCCACAATTAGTTTTTCACCATGAGTTCAGATAATCAAGTCCACAGACGAATGCAAGTAAAGGTCTTGTATTCGTTCGACAACAGCCCTGAGGTGTTTTTGTCGAGATCAAAACATCAATACTCGGTGAAAGTGGCTCAAATACCCATATCTTCTACCCACGAAAGTGAGGAGTTGTTGACTCTCGGTGCTTTCGACCTCAAAACGTGCATCCAACAAGTGGTGAAGAGCTCACCAGAAAACTTTAAGCTCCAGTCCGAAGACTACGCTGTGTATCACAAGGATATAACCGAGCAACCTGATGAGCCATTTGTGGCGAATGGAGTTATCTCCTCGTTGTTGGCAAGCTCAAAACCAGATCTTATACCGGGAAGAGTATGTCAAAATCTCTCTGCCTCTTTTTTGTTCGGCGACAAGGCGAACGCGTCGTCAATGACGCTCGAAATAAGGTTGAAATTCCACGTCACTAGCCGCAATGAAGAAGCGCCCTCTCCAAGAGACCCCGACGCGGAGTTGGCCAGACCCACGTCATCATCTACTTCGATCGCACAACAGTTGGCCAACAGAAGAAAACGACCTCTCGCAAGCGCTTCTTCAGAAGCGGCCATCAAGGCGACCAGAACAAAGTCATTGCCCATCTTCTGTCATCCGCCTAATCAGCAAATCTCAAACATAATAAATGCCGACAAACTCAATGCGGCCCCGAGGTACGACAGCAAAAGCATTCTGGAGAGGTTCAACCTGGCTCCGTT
>JAKTYQ010000025.1:0-22741 GCA_030674525.1 Metschnikowia chrysoperlae
ACATAATCACGATTTTGACAACCCGGAGTTTTTCATGAGTTTGCCTTTGTCGAAAATGGCAAAAGAAGCGCTCAAGGAAGCAGTGATAAAGTATGGAATTACTTGGTTCTATATACAACATATGCAAATAGTGGAACGCATGAAAAGCAAAGAACTGAGGACATGGGAATTAATGAAAGTTGAGAATCGACATATACGCTATATTTTGAGCCAGATTCCCCAAAATCAGCCGTTTAGAAGACATGTTCCAATTGTCGAAGGGTTTGGGCTTTTGGCGAGAAAGATTCAGTCAGATGGTGGACTAGCCGAATTCACAACAAAGTTTAAAACTCTTGATGAGAGAAATGACTCGAGCGATTTTAAACTCGATGACGGAAGAGATATTTGGTCTTTTTGCTTCATGTCGAACTGGCAACGAGAATTGTTGAGGCAAAATTCATGGATAATTCATCTCGACTTGACTCATAAAACGTGTTTCGGACTCGCAAGAGACGAAGCGACTTACTTATTTACGATTCTCGTGAAGGATCAGAAGACTGGACGCGGAGCACCTGTTGCTTTTATGTTAAGTAATTCGGGCAGATCTCGGGTAATTGCAGATTTTTTGCGAAAAGTACGAGCATTTACCTCTTTTGAACCACGGCAAGCGGTCATAGATTGTGATCAAGCTGAAACAGCAGCTTTGAGGGCAGTTTGGGGGGCCGATTTCCCCATAATGTACTGTCGGTTTCATGTTGAAAAGGCTTTCAAAGACCATCTCAAAAAACACCTAAAGGGCCTCACAAAAAACCTCAAAATCGAAATGTATGCAGATTTCGTGGAGGTATTATTAAGCAGGACAGAAACAGAGGCTGCTCAGAAGATGAGCTGGCTTTTGAGTAAACATCAAGCTCACAAAACTTTCATTGCATATGTCAAAAGACAATGGTTTTCGAAGAAAAACCTTATTATTGAAGGGTGTAATGCGAAATATGCGCCTGGCCAGAACATGAATAACTACATTGAATCATACCATGCTAAAATGAAGCATAAAAATTTCTTGGGAAAAATATGCGATCGAAGACCGGACACGTTAGCTTTCAAGCTTTACGTTTTCATTATTCCGTTGTACATTGTTAACGAAATGAGGGTTGAAGATAACACAAAAAGAAGAGTCCACGATCAAGCTGAGGACTCAGCCAAGCGCAAGGCAAACGAGCTCTCCGATGAAGATGTCGAGGCAAAAACCTTCCTCGCGGACAACGGAGAAATCACTGTTCTGTCCTTCACTGACAACACAAAAGAATATTCAGTACGCCTTGAGCTTGACGGGAAGTTGATAAATACATGTACATGTCCAGCTTATTGCAATACTGGATCGATGTGCAAACACATGTTTCTTGCTCGGAGATTTAAGTCGCTTATGTCATCCGGTCAGAACAGGCTTTCGCAGCAGCCCTCTCTCAGCGGTAGCGCCAACTTGGTAGACGATGTTGGCATCGATCCGACAGAAACTACTTCAAGTGAACTCAATGACCTTCCTGTCATGGATCCGATTCCGGGAGAGGAATGGGAAAGATGTTTAGTTGCCGAGGCACGAGGCCTCGAGCCTGAAGATCAGAGTACCTTTGATGCCGCATGTGATCTGTCTGACTTCTTTCTGGAATCTAGTTTGGAACTTGATAGAGGGCGTGAGGTCACAGCTCTTCCAGATCTTCTCGAAATGTCAACTGAAGAGGAGTGTGTTGCCCCACAAGCTGAAGAAAGAAATTGGGAAAGTTACGTGACCAGGCAAGGTCCAGGAAATCGAACACAAGAAATTCTTCAACATTGCGATAGAGTGCAAGAAGCTACACAGCGGAGCGAGAGAGAATTGCAGCAAACCTTGGCAATCTTGGATAGTGGGCTCGAAAAGAGTCATTCAACCTCAACCACTTTCTTTCGAAATTTAAGATCCGTTGAAAGACAAAAAAGGTACCTTGATTTGTTCAATTCCCATCAAAAGCTCATCCTTCAAGAGATGAGTAATCCACGGGCCAAACAGAGGTATTGATCTGAATTTGTATTTTGCAACACCTACATCTAAGCTACACATATAGTAATTTTGACAAACACTACTTTCAATTCCATCTTTTTCGTCAAGAATTGCTTCAAGCGTAGCATAGTCCACCATGTCCAGTGACGCGACAACGCTATACCAGAGAGATGACCTAAAATAGAAAAACCGCGGCTCAATTTGACGCACAAGTATGTTTGGAAATCTTCCATTTCGGGGAATTGGTTTTCGACCCGCATTAAAGTAGTACACAATTGGCACCTCCCTATCATATGTACATCGCGTTACGGCAACGGCTGCAAGAACTCCTGGGATCATTCCGTAGATTCTTTTTTTAAAAGTGCTGCTGAGTCACGCTTGATTTACATTAAGAAAGTTTATATGTACACGATCAACCTGTTAACATCTACGATGATGTCACGAAGCTTCACTCATCAACATACATAGCTCGAACAGGGTATGACATACCCCGAAGAAGCGAGCACATGTGTTTATTTGGGTGACAGCCTCGGCTTCACCATTCTCATGGAATACGTTCATCTCCGCTGCAGTCTCACTGGTCATTACTCGTTTGCGATAAGTCATGATCCTCAATTGTTTCTTTCTTACAAAATTTCAGATCATAGGCGAGACGCAAATTGCCAAATGATCCAGTATCGAAAACGGCCCAAGCCCGGTCTTGTGCATTCGAACTAAAAGCTTTTTTGCTTCATATGCCACAAATTTACCAAAAATTTAAAGGGTCGGCGATTCGATAAGTATTCACAAAACATTGTTCGCGACATCTCAGTGATTCGAAGTTGCTCAGATGAAGCCATGTTGTTGTGCTTATCACCACGAAATTGATCACTACCATCCCATACTATCTTTCGTTCCATATTTCTCAAAGTCGCCGCATTAGATGATGCCCATACCCTTCAAGGCCTCACACGCAGGTAAACGCAAGCTCTGTGCCTGTTCCAAACGTTTTTTATCAGTGAAAAACCAGCCGTGTGCTTCCTGTATCATCTCATTTTTCCGCCTCTGCTCGCGCCCACACTGCGTCTTCTTTTCTTGAACATACGTCGTCTCGACTTTGGTATCGAAATTGTGAAGAGTCCTCTCGCTCTTATCCTGGACGAATTTCTCGCTCACGAAGTACGGAATTTCAAACGTTGGCGTGCTTCTGCGCACGGGAAACTTGTTCGTCTTAGTGAACGAGTATTCAGGCGCGTCATCGCCCGAGAAGATTGATGATATGAGCGTGGCAAGTAGAACAAGCAATATGGGGGCCAATTGCCGGAGCGTTTCCCACGTGTTGGGCTCTGCAGCATTCTGTCGCGCTTGCCTTTGTCTCTGCCTTTGTCTTTGCTGCTGTGCAAACCCGCCGGCGAAAGGATCAAACCCGTTTCCGAAACTTTGGAACGTGAATCCATTATTGCCGCCAAATGTGAATGTCGTACCGCCAGGAGCACCTCCGCCGCCGAAGAACATGTTGAAAAGGTCATCCTCAAAACCCCTGCCACCACCTCCTGCTGCCTGGCCAAAACCTCGCGAGAAACCGCTCGCTTGGGACCCGCTGGAGCCTTCACTAGGGTAACCTGCAAATCGCGAGTCAGGGTCCGAGCCCGTCTGATCAAAAATGCGTTTTTTCGCCGGGTCGCTGAGGACGCCCCAGGCCTTGTTGAGGTACTTGAACGCCTCGCTTGCACGTGGATGGCCATTTTTATCTGGATGGAGCTTTATCGCCAATTTTCGATACGATTTTTTAATTGTGGAATCCGACGCCAGTTTTTCGCATTCTAGAATCTCGTAGTATTGATGTGGCTGGTGGGACAACACCCTGAGCACAACCTTCTCCTGGTCTGCTGAAAACGACATAGCAATATGTGTGATCTGGGCTCTATGTGTGCACTTTCTGGCGATCTATAATGTCTAACACGATTCGTGAATCTTGTACTAGCCTTGGGCTCAAGAGGCCCGTTGGCACCGCGGAAATGCCATGCAGGCAGTTGGCCCCGCCACGTTCTGGTGGCTTCGATCGCCCGCGGCCTCTGATAAGACTCTGATAAGCGTGATTAGAGAGCTTTTTGATTCGATTAGAAAAATCGCCAATTTTGATTGGATCATAAGTATCTAATTTTGATCACCGTAGCCTTGATCTTGTGGGAACATAATCGCATGGCATGTTTTCTCGGATGTGTAGGCGTCGCAAACGTTTGAAGCGATTATTACGGAGCCGCACAGGAATTGAGAAACGAATCCGAACGAGATAGTGCACAATTTTCTTTTGTTCGGTCTTTGGATATTTCTGCATTCATTTGAATAGCATCCATAGAAGATGAAAATTCTCTCTTTCGACTTTTAAGGGTGGCAGATGTCTTGTCTGCCTCAGTCGCGCAGTCATCCACGTAGGCCAGCTGAGGCGAGTCATCACTTGAAGTAGCATTATTGAAAGTACTGAGCACACTTTTTGTGTGTTCAGCTTCGGCTCATACTAGAGCCTTAATCGCTCGTGCTCATGGTCGCAGCAAATTTATTTTGCCAATGATCGGCGCCGTTTCACGACATCTCTCTTTTGTTGAGCAGACAAGAGGTTAAACACGTGGTGAAATGCATTTGAATCCACATGTCTCATACTAGGCAACTTACGCGGCACTTGTGGTCACGAATATTTCAGTTTGTGGGCATCTATGGCTGGTATCCAATTTGTTGTCATTGATGTTCCCAAGCTGTCTTGCAAAGTCAGACAAATTTATCTCACTCAGATTAATGTAAAAAAAAAAACCCTGTTCTCGGGCCGGGCTGCAGCTCATTACAGATCGGCACCTTGAACAATGGGTCACTCTAGAGTGCGCTCAACAAGAAGCGAAGAAAAAAAAAAAAAAACAGGACAGGGAACAAAGAAGAGAGTCAAAGACTGAGACAATGGGGAATTTGCTTTTCTTTGTGGCTATTGTTGGAAGGAGTCAACAGAATTCTTTATATAAATCCGCGATATTCCTCCTTGGCCCACGGTATGTAGTTAGCAGATGTCGAATTAAGGCCATCGACAACACGATAATTGCTGGCCCCTGATATTGAAAGTTTAGTGCGTCTTGATATCACGCCCCGGTGGATAAGCTCCAAGCCTCCAGAAAGATATCAATCACTTGTTTGAACGACATTTTTTTTTTTCACGTGAATATCTTCATTCTTGTTCGTATTATTGATACCGTGAGAAATCTTTGGTCTGGAGAAAACTATAGGGATCAGGTTCGAGAAGGCTACATTAACGAAGTTGAAGTTGTTTAATTGAGCTCCTTCACAGGCTTGAACCTTTGCTCTTCATGCCTCAGTTTTTTCGCACATTTGCCCGGCTCATGAATTGCACGAGGAGAACACCAACCGTCGAGAAAAATATTGATGAGGCTCGACGAGCCTACTATTTGTCATCACGACTCACGGCTTTCGAGTTCGCGTGACAAAAATCATACCCTGGCTTCACTTTTATGGGTCACTCACGCAGTTAATTTCGTGAGTAGCTGGGGCGCAGCGGGCTTGGCACGAGGGGTTACGGCACGAGCTTCTCTGCGTCTCTCATAATCATGAAATTGGTTTGGGCTCTTTATTCTTACCACAATCGTGGTGCTATACTTCACGATCATGACTACCGAAATTGAATAAGCTCCGAAAGTGCGAACTTGAGCGGACAGAAATTCATGATTTACTGATCCCTTTTTAACTTGAGTCGCATCAAAAGCCTCTCAGTAATCAAAATTTATATTCTCGGCGTCGCAGGATTGCCAAGAAGCGAGAGGTGCGAGCGCAGAAGTTTGGGCAACGTCTGGCATCTGCGCGTATATTATGCATGAGCAACCTCAGCGCCGTCATCCGGCTCTAATTATAGATTTTCCCTCGTTTGCCATAAAGTGAACATTGAAGGTTATTTGAGTTGTATTTCTTGCTAGCATAGCATTCGCAATTCAAGGAAAAAACTTTATCTCTATCTTTGCTTTTACTGAGATACCATTTACGGTCTTGAAATTGAACTGGTTGCTCGCCAACTGTATCGCCGAAGCTCATCCAGCAAATTTCGCACTGAAAAAATCTTGCTTTTCTCGCAATTTAAACACTTCTGAACACGTTCAAAAGCATGTTGTTACTCCCGTTTACCGCCATTGTGGCAGCGGTGGCTTCTGCGGCCAGCACGCCAGAAATACCACAGAAAAAGCCAATCAAAATGGACTTTTCCGTGCTTAGAGGCAATTCCCGCTCCTCTGCCACGAAAGGCGCCATACCCGAACTTGTGAAAAGAGATGGACTGGCTGAACTCACTTTGAATAACGAGCAGACTTATTACGCGGCTACTTTGAAGATTGGATCGCAAGGAGCCGAAAACAGCGTTGTTGTCGACACAGGGTCGTCGGATTTATGGATCATGTCGAGCGGCGTTGAGTGCTCATCCTCTAGCAGCTACTATAAGAGAGCACAAGAATTTAATGAATTCCTTGATGTGCCAGAACGGTCCCACCGCCGGTTGATGGATTTCGAGATTCCTAACTTGGCCACCGGATCCGAACTCAACGAAAAACGTGCTGACACTACCGCCACTGTTGAAGAGACTGCTACTGGCTTGGCCACTGCAGTGGCGATGCAGATTGGCGGCGGCAGCTCTGCTGTAGGCTCAGGAAGTGGTAGTGGCGGCACATGCACGGCAGCCGGGTCGTTCAATACTGCTGCGCTGGACTCGTTCAAGGTCAACTCGACCGCGCCCGACTTCTCGATCTCCTACGCGGATGGTACCTACGCTAATGGCTTCTGGGGCCACGATTACGTGGACTTCGGGTCGTCGAATGTGTCAGACTGCAGCTTTGCGGTTGTTAACGACACCACGCTGGACACAGGCGTGTTCGGCATTGGCTTTGCTCAGTTGGAAACGACGTACTCTGGCAGGACACTGACGGGGCTGTACACATACGAGAACTTTCCGCTTCGCTTGAAAGAAACGGGCCAGATCAACAAGGTGTTGTACTCGCTCTACCTCAACACAGCAGATGCTCTGTCCGGATCCGTGTTGTTCGGCGCCGTTGACCACGCCAAATACTCGGGCCAGTTGCAAACTGTGCCCATCATCAACATATACTCAAGCTACTACAGGAATCCGATTCGGTTTGACATTGTGCTTGATCTGATCACCTTGGAGAGCTCATCGCAAAACATTTCGGTGCTTAATCTGCACATTCCGGCATTGTTGGACTCGGGAACGACCTTGACATACCTCCCCACAGCCACTTTGTCCTCTTTGGTGTCGCTGTTGGGCGGCTCGCTCTCCCTGCTGGGCTACTACCGTGTCAGCTGTCGCTACAACACCAACAAAGCCTTTGCCGTCTTCAACTTTTCGGGCGTTGAAATCAAGGTGCCGATGTCGGACTTGATTCTCTCTCTGGACTCGACTTGTTACTTGGGTGTTTTAGGCCAGTCCTCTGACAGCTTGACCGGCTCGTCTTATGCGATTTTGGGTGATAACTTTTTGAGGAATGCTTACATTGTCTACGATTTAGAAGATTACGAAATTTCGTTGGCGCAGGTGAACTACTCTTCTTCAGAGGATATCGAGGTTGTGCTGAGCTCAGTCCCACTGGCAGTGCAGGCGCCAGACTACTCATCGACGGCGGTGGCATCTTCGGTCACATCCGGTAGCACGAGCTCAGAGTTGAGCTCGCTGGGACTCAAGAAGTCACAAGGCACGAACGCAATCCACTTTGCCAAGTCGATCTTCTTCGCGTTGGCTGGTGTGTGTATGCTTTTTGTGCTTTGAGCATGGAACATTTTGGGTCTCATACTGGCCATACAGGACTCTACGATGGAGACAAAAGATAGAAATCGTACATAGAGTAACACTCAAAAGTTTCCTTTACTCTATCTCGATATGTTTCGGGAAACACGAAGATCTCAATGATGACTTTCTTATGTGTAATGGTGGCCTGGTGAATGAAGATTTAAGAGAATGCTCCATCACCGTCACATATTACCGCCGCAGGTGTCCAAAGTTGACAGTTGATAGAACAATGTAGACAAGGAAAGTCGGCAAGACAGATTCGTGACCATGGGATCGGGATTGGTTCTAGGTCTTGGGAATACGGCTACAAGGTCATGACAGGAATAAGCTTGGACAGTAGTAATAGAATGTGAGAGTGACTGATTCCAATTAGGAACACGAAGTGGTGGTTGAGCCCCAACCAGAAAAGTACACACGACTTAGCACGAGAGTGAAAATCTAAAGAGCCGTCGTAGGCGCGTTGTGTAGAGAGTTGCGAGTGGATTTCATGAATTATACCACCCGGTTCGCAATCGAGTGAACTGCCCAAAACGCGATAGTTACTGCATTCAAGTTGAATTTACCTATGGCATTTGCATGAGCTGCGTGTAAAGATGTCTGTCTTACTTGACACGTGACATGGGAAAGCGCATTGGCGCTCGGAGTTATGACGGACGCGCCTGACGTCGTCTTCAGCATTATTTCACCATGCAGTCAAGTCGAATTCTGACAAATAAAGTAACTTCACAACTTGTTGAGTCTGGAGGTGTGTGAGAAATGTTACTGTTGTTACGAATTTTACACTAATCTGAAAACCAGCATTTGTTTCGAAAGAGCTCTCGATTAAAAGAAAGTGTGCCTGCTATGGGGGGTGGGAGTTCATAGTGCTGCATCGTGATGACGTCAGCACGGATGCGGCCAGAGGAGCTTGAATGTGTGACATGACTATGCACATTGAGTGGACCGCAGCAGAAGTTTCATCACGCGTTCAAAACAAATTCAATTATGAGAAACCGAATCATTACTAATCGTATGTCTAGTCTGGGGTCCAACGTGGAGTTCCGCATGCATGTTTCATCTAACGAGATGAGCTGCGCCGTTGGCGGATCAGCCTGCAGACAAGTTAGCCAAAGCCTTGTTTCTCAAGGAAAAGCTGCCAATAAAGATGTCGTGATCCGGTATCATTCTAAGATTAACCCATTTTCGGCGTAAATAACATAGCACTTTATGGCGCAAAATTTGAGTGTACAATTTCGAAAAACGAATTTTAATTCAACACAGCGATGGGTGTGATGCCTTGCGCCTGCAACAGCTCAGCCATGTCCAGTGAGATCGTATAGCACATCAACGACGTCGCATCCTGCAGCTTCCAACGTTTACTTGTGCGAATAGAAGTCTAATACTGGATGTTTACTTTTGAGGTGGGCGAAGTCATGTTGAACTGGGGAATTATAGCGAATTAAAACTGTATTCACCCCCACATAAATACAATAGACGGGCGAGTTGGCCTTTTTAGATTGCGCCATGCAGCACCCGGCTGCCCGAAGCAGCACACCGGTGACGGTCTATTTTCGCGGCCACGCTAGAAAGGCTCTCGCTGCCTCAGGACTTTACCAACCCAACGGGCCTGGCTACCCCATTAATAAGCCACTTTTAGTATATATATACAATGAATGAGAACCTTCTTGAAACCGTAAAGAAAAATAGTTGTCAATTAGGTATCGTCGGATATATTCAAGAACAATTATATGACCAGCACTTGAATACGTTGGCCGGTCTATTGTGCTCGCAAGCCGTGGCTGCCCCTTTCCCCCACCACTGCGAAAAGCGTGCGTCTTCTCACTGCGCTTGTGCGCTCCACTATTTTTGACACCAGTGCAACATCTTTTCTTCCTTCATAAAAAAGAACTCTACGCTTTTTTTTGCCCCTATTCCCGCCATAGGAATACGCCATCGGTTTGACTTCTCCAGAATCACCCCCACATAAGAAGATCCGCGTGGACCACATGGACACGGCAGCGTTGTTGGCGATTCTAGACGATCCCGGCGCGTATGCGTCTCAGGGGCCGCTACTACGCGAGACACTCCGGGCCCATATTGCGGACCAGCAGGAGCAGATTTCGTCGTTGTCACGAGCGCATAATACAGCGTGTGAGGCCAACAAAGCGTTCAAGCTGGCGCTCTCCGAGATTGGCACCGTTGTGATCCTGGTGGCCATGGGCGATTTGCTGAAGAAGGTAGAGATCCACTCTGTCGAGCTGGATCCAGAGATCTTGAAGGTCAAGATCACGATCAACACGATGATGGACCAGCTTCAGGCTTTTGCAACAGAAGTGACCAAGGTCGCCACGGAGGTCGCCAACGGTGAATTGGGCGGTCAGGCGAAAAATGAGGGCTCAGTTGGTATTTGGCGCTCTTTGACCGATAACGTCAATATAATGGCGCTCAATTTAACCAACCAAGTGCGTGAGATCGCCGACGTCACTCGCGCGGTGGCCCAGGGCGATCTTTCACGTAAGATCAATGTTCATGCCCAAGGCGAGATTTTGCAATTACAGATGACAATCAACACAATGGTGGATCAGCTCCGCACATTTGCGTTTGAAGTACTGAAAGTCGCGCGAGATGTAGGAGTCCTAGGGATATTGGGTGGCCAGGCGTTCATCGAGAACGTCGAGGGTATCTGGAAAGAACTTACCGATAATGTCAACGCTATGGCTCTCAATTTGACCACTCAGGTGCGAAACATCGCCAACGTCACCACAGCGGTTGCCCAGGGTGACTTGCTGAAAAAGGTGACCGCAGACTGTAAGGGTGAGATTCTAGATTTGAAGCTCACGATCAATCAAATGGTGGACCGCTTGCAAACTTTTGCGCTTGAGGTTACCACCTTGTCGCGTGAGGTTGGCACTTACGGTATTTTAGGTGGTCAGGCAAACGTGCGCGACGTCGAGGGCGCTTGGAAGGCCGTTACCGAAAACGTCAATTTGATGGCTACAAATTTGACAAATCAGGTCAGATCGATCGCCACGGTAACGACTGCAGTTGCACATGGCGACTTGTCTCAAAAAATTGATGTGCACGCGCAAGGGGAGATTTTACAATTGAAGAATACGATCAACAAAATGGTGGACTCTTTGCAGCTTTTCGCTTCAGAGGTATCAAAAGTTGCGCGCGACGTCGGTATAAATGGTAAGTTAGGTATACAAGCCCAAGTCTCCGATGTCGATGGTTTGTGGAAGGAAATCACCTCGAACGTCAATACTATGGCGGCCAATTTGACATCCCAGGTGAGAGCTTTCGCTCAAATCACTGCCGCGGCAACGGACGGTGATTTTACTCGCTTTATCACAGTCGAGGCTTCAGGTGAAATGGATGCTTTGAAAACTAAAATCAACCAAATGGTGTTCAATTTAAGGGAATCTATCCAAAGGAATACCGCTGCGAGAGAAGCTGCCGAATTGGCCAACAGCGCAAAGTCTGAGTTTTTAGCCAACATGTCCCACGAGATCAGAACACCTTTGAATGGTATCATTGGTATGACGCAATTATCTCTTGACACCGAGCTCACTCAGTACCAACGTGAAATGTTGAGCATTGTTCACAATCTAGCGAATTCCTTGCTCACTATTATTGACGATATTCTCGATATTTCCAAGATCGAGGCAAATAGAATGACCGTTGAGCAAATCGATTTCTCTTTGAGAGGAAATATGTTTGGTGCCTTGAAGACTTTGGCTGTCAAAGCCATCGAGAAGAATTTGGATCTCATTTACCAATGTGACTCCTCATTCCCCGATAATCTTATCGGAGACTCATTTAGATTGAGACAGGTAATCCTCAACTTGGCTGGTAACGCCATCAAATTCACCAAGAAGGGCAAGGTTAGTGTCAGTGTCAGAAAATTTGGTGGGGTTCCGGACGATCCTGATAAACTTCTTCTTGAATGCTGTGTGAGTGATACTGGAATTGGCATCGAAGAGGATAAGCTTGGCTTGATCTTCGATACATTTTGCCAAGCAGACGGCTCCACGACAAGGAAGTTTGGTGGTACCGGACTAGGATTATCAATCTCAAAGCAATTAATCCACTTGATGGGTGGTGAGATATGGGTCACGTCAGATTATGGACATGGTTCCAATTTCTCGTTTACTGTTTCGGTCTCTCGTTCTAACATTCAATACTCAGCAAACAGCGAACAGCTTTTACCTTTCCGAAACCACCTAATCCTATTTATTTCCACAGATCACAACGACTCTGAGCTCGAGGAAATCCGAAACAACATACTCGAATTGGGCTTGGAGCCTGTCATTGCCAGAAGCACTCAGGAAGCCAATCTTTCCGAACCGATTAATTTCGACATCATCATGATTGACTCTATCAACACTGCAAAAGAGTTGCGGTTGTTGCCAGAAGTCAAATACATTCCTTTGGTATTGTTGCATCATTCCATTCCCGAATTGAACATGAGGGTGTGCATTGACTTGGGAATTTCGTCCTATGGCAATACCCCTTGTACCATCTCTGATTTGGCTAGCGCCATCATTCCTGCTTTGGAATCAAGATCCATTGCTCAAAATACAGATGACTCCGTGTCTTATAGAATCCTCCTAGCAGAGGATAATCTAGTGAATCAAAAGTTGGCTGTGAGAATTCTAGAAAAGCAAGGACATCAGGTGAAGGTTGTTGAGAATGGCTTGGAAGCTTTTGAGGCCGTTCAGAATAACAAGTTTGACGTTGTCTTGATGGATGTGCAGATGCCAGTCATGGGTGGTTTTGAAGCTACTGAAAAGATCAGGCAATGGGAGAGAAAATCAAACCCTATTGATTCTTTGAGCTTCCGGACGCCCATTATTGCTTTGACGGCACACGCTATGTTGGGAGACAGAGAGAAGTCGTTGGCCAAGGGAATGGATGATTACGTTTCAAAGCCACTAAAGCCGAAGCTCTTGATGCAGACAATCGCAAAGTGCATACACAACATGAAGCAGCTAAAGGAGTTGTCCAAACAAAATAACAGCAACCGCACTTCCGATTTTGCCAAAAACCTTCAAAAGATCAAAAGTTCCCATAGCAACAGTGCAAATGAACTGAGCGATGGATCTCCATCAAGGTCTGTGGCTACCAATGGGCTTGACGCCAGTCAACAAAATTCAAGCAACAACTCCCCTAAAAGAGTGAAGGGGTCTTTGACGACACGCAATTCTGAGGAGGTGATCACGAAGAGTAGACCTGGCGCGCTTTCGGCTGGAAATCGATCTTATACGGAAAGCTCGTTATCTTTCACGAAAGATAAGGACATGTAATGTCTTGTTGGCAGATAGATTTATGAAAATGTTTGTTGTCGAACTGGCTTTAAGTTTAAAAGTTATATATAACTCGGATAAAATAGAACCTTGTGTTCACACATTATCTAATTGCGAGAATTTTAATCTCATTGAGCTTCTGCGGCAATTTGAGCAGTTACTAAGTCATTCGCTCAGCAGGAGGAAAGAAGGCTACCAAACAGTTTCATCCCACTTTTTCAACTCTTGTGCTTGCTGAGATACATCCTTCTGTGCTTTTTTTCTCATGTAGAAGATTGGGCAATCGTTGTTAGAGCAGAGGACTTCTTGATGTAGCGAGCCCTGGCATCTCTGGCACTCTGTCCACAATCTTGAAAATTTGTTTTCAAGATAATTCATTTGTGCCAAAGCATCAGAATACAACTCGGGCGCTTTTGATACACAGTTTTCACAGATTGCTCCGTGATTTTCTTGCTTTAGGGGAGATCTGCAGTTTTTGCACAACTCTGCTTTCTTCGCAAATCTCATGAGGCCACCACTTTTGGGAGCACTCATCTTGATGGTTCGTGTATGTGCACCGGAGAGAAGGTCTTTCGCCTTTTTTTCCCCGAGAATAGGTATGAAAATTCTCATAAGTGGCTTGGAAAGCTGATTATCCAAGTAATAATTGACATCTATTGGCAAGGAGTTTTCCAAAACATAAAGCGGGTCCTCAGACTTTTCGTAGTTCTTGGTACTTGACGCGTTGATGATGACATAAGCCACACGATCACCCAAAGTTGGTGCGGAACCAGGGTCTCTTTTTTTCATTCTCTTTGCAAGTTCCACATGTGCCTGCTTGCCGTCATACTCATGTTTCGAGTAAGCCTTCGTAATGACCAATTGTGACAAATCGATTCTGTTCTGCAACAAATCGGCTATGGTCTGTTTGACAAATCTCTCGGCCTTTTCCACGTTTCTTTCTTCTAAAATGTAGTCCAACACCTTTGTGATAACGTTCTGCACCATTCGACAGTTATCCCTTCTAACAGTCTCGATACCTTTAGTGTCCATTTTATCGAACTTGTCTGGCCTCGTCCAATACAAACCCGCATATCTCTTCTTGTTGATAAGCAAGTACGGGAAGTAAACCTTCTCAAACTCCAACTTGATAGGGTGTTTAAAGTGTGTCGACACGTAATCCGCTGCTTCCTCACCTAATTTCATGCACGTCTCCAAGTCCTGGGGTCCAAACTTGACCATAACCGAATCTGTATCACCGTAGATGACTTTCGCATCATAGTCGTAGTTGTTGCCCGTATTGTATTTTTCCTGTACGACATTTTTTGTCTTCTCGATCATTTCTCTTCCAAATGCCGTCACAGAGGAAGAAATGGCCAAACACGGAAGCTTTCCCACTGTGGCGCCGGTGAACCCATACACCGAGTTTGCAGAAATCTTCAAAGCCAATTGTCGGCCATTGAGAACATCTCGTTTGAAAGGGTCAGTCTCCTTTTTCAAATCCTGCTTGGCCTTCTTTCTGGCGGTCAAAAGCTCGTCCAAAATGGTCGGAAGAATACCCTTTCGTTTGTTGTCCTTCACGAAGTAATCACCGTTAGGGGTGAGAGTATAGTCGTCTTCGGTGAGCTTAAACGCTTGAATGGCGTTTTTGTTTAGAAGGGTGGTGTAACACAAATTGTGCGCCATCATGATAGAAGGGTACAAAGAGCTGAAATCCAAAGTAGCAATCGGCACATCGTAGTACCCTCTTTCAGGCTCGATGACAGTAGCACCTTCATACTCCTCATTGCCACCCTCACTCTTCATGTTGGGTACGACAATGTCCTCTTCCAAGCATTTGCGGAACAATTGCGAAATGACTTTGATTTGCTGGCCTCTGGACAAAAGGTATGAGAAAGGCACACCCGTGACTCTAGCCATTTCTGTGTAGTTGACCAAACACATCAACTTTTCGAGTAATCTGAGAGGCAAGTAAGCATCCTTCAAGCAATACACTGCCAAGCGCCGTCTCGTTTCTGCGTTTCCGTTTTGCAAATCTGTGATGATTGAGTGCTGCACGTCTTCTTTCTGTTCGCCCAAAAAATGCGCTGACACAGAGTTCAACGTGTATGACCGAAGCTTGTACTCTCTTTGGATGAATTGGAGCAAGTCTAGCTGCATTCTTCCGTCAATATTCACTACCTTGTTTTCTCTCGTGCCGTAAGCTCGCGAGCTGAACACGGAGTCCTTGGCTTCCTGTTTCACATTCACCAATCTGCCAAAAAAGGGGAATTTGGGCAACCCAAGCGCCTTCGCTCGGTCCAACAAGTACGGTAAGTCAAAGTTCGCCGAATTGTAGCCAATTATCACGTCCGGATCTGCTTTGACGACAAAATCTCTCCAAGCCATTAACATGTCCGCCTCCTTCTCGTGAGAGAACACTTCCGAGCCTATAATTGAAGCGCAACTTTTGACTGTAAACACATTACGCACGAACGGACGTGCCTCGCCCTGCCTCAGAATCACATTTGCAATCTGAATTACGGGATCCAACTGGGCTTGCGGAAAGACGCCTTTTCTGCCTGCGCACTCAATGTCAAACGACATGATACGCAAGGGCGCCATCTTGAGCCATTCCCCCTCAGACGGGTGCGATACCAAGTCTCTGTAGTCAATCAGGCACTCGACTTGACAGGTGGAGATTGCCTGGCCAGAGCTGATGAGTGAGTACTTGCCCTTTGGAAGAGTGATCCACGACATGCCGGTGATCTTGCAATCAATCATCAATCTAAGCAAGTAGGTAATGTTGTCAAATGTAGGCGACAGGCCCACAGGAAAGAACTCCTCGAAGCGCACGTCTCCCCGCTCGAATGCGCCCCTAAGTTTGGCAATGTCTCTGGCGTTCTTCACCACCACCTTGAAAAATGGCGTTTTCATGTTGTTGGCAAACCCCCAGATCGACTCCTTCAATGTAATCGTCACGTCTTCAACACCGTAGAAAGCCGCTTTCAAGTACGCCAAGAACTTTGCCAAATGCTGATCCCGCAAGAACCCGCGTGGCACGGGTACATAGAAGTAGTGTAGAAAGCCGGTGACATTGCAGAGAACCGAGTGGCCTTCTGCTGTGATACCAAAAAAACGTGCAATTGTTGCGTCGCCACTGGAAGCCTCTTCGGCATCTAATTGCTGGAAGGAAATATCGTGATCTGTGTAGTCGGCCGGGAGAGGCGGTCTAGACCACGCTTGCGCCTCTTCGTGGATCCCCTCGGCGCGTTTGCTCATCTCTAATAGCTCATTTTCAAAATTCAGGGGCTCTTCAACTCCGCCGGGCCGCACTTTCTTTAAAAGTTGCTGCTGAGACTGCGTGATTTCCAGCTGGGATAAAGGCACGTCATAGCCGGCGCTTTGTGACGCTGGCGGCAAGCTGTGTGCACCCATGGCGTCATCCGTCCATGGTCTTTTCAAAGTGGGCATTGCGGAATCTGACATATAGGTGTTTTCCTGTTGCTCAAACTGTCTCTTTTGATACTATCTTTTCGTGATATGGGGGTTGGGTAAGAAAGGGCGATGGATATGATATCTGCCCTGAAGCTCTCTCCCGTTTCGATCCTTTGATATACAGAGTGAATTCAGTGTTTCCCAACTTGAAATTTAATGAAAACGTCTTCTGTGGCAGATTCTGGCTTTATTAGTAATGAGACAGGAGGTGTTGGAAGACACGCGTGGCGCTCTAGTTTTCCGCCCCGATGCGTGTCACGCGCCCGCGCGCAGTCCTTTTACGCGTTGGCCAATGTGATCGCGTCGACAAATGAGGCGAAAAGCCTTATGAGCTATTATGGTTGACTACAAAAAATTTTTTGGTGAATGATCGATCCCACGGAACGCTCATTATTATGATCGTCTGACCTAGACTTTTTACAGTTTTGTCCTCTCACTTGCCTCCTTATCTCCACCTCCGCATGCTCTTTTAAGCCTTGTCTACCTTGGGCTCTCATTAGCGCGACCCTAATTATTAAAACCCGTGGGCTGATCTCCAGTGCTGAAGCTCGCCAGTGAGTTTGGACCTGGCCAAGCTTGTCAATTGGGTCGCGTTTTCATACTGTGGAGACGCTATTAATCTGATCACGGACCATAGATGCGATCTTCGTCTCATCATTTTCATATAGCTAGCTTGGCAGTCAAGCGGTTGATTTTCGGTCGGACTTTTCTGACCTGTCGTCATATCAGCTTGCTTGTTGAACAGTGCCATCAGCTCATCGAAAAGGTTTTCGGACATGTCATCAAATAGATCGCTCATCCCGTAGTCACCCAATGGCTCTTCTTGGGGTCGAGAATCGTCGCCATTTGAGGTTCCGATTGGATCGGGACCGCTCTCATTGAAAATTGACGAGTAGTGATCATTAATTGTGAGCGCAAACTGCGATCCTGCTTTAGTCATCAGTGATTCAGATTTCCTACTTGAGTTCAAAGCGACCAAGTATGAGTCCACATCGTCCGCGTCCGGAGCACCGGAACAAGTGAGCATGAACAAATAAAAATCAACAACGAGCTTCGATTCCTCCATGACAACGGAGCCACGCGTCCCGGCGCTATGCTCGACCTCCTCCAAAAATGCGTAACAGGCCGCTTCTGAGGACACAGAATCCCATTTTTGCCGCATTCTGGCCCAGGCTTCGGTGAGTGAATCAGACATCATTGCCTCACTTTCTTTCAAAAAAGACAAAATCTCATTTTTGATGGAGTCTGTCGATACATGGCCATTGGTTTGCTCGTCGGCCAAAATGTCCCATTGACAATATTCCGCGTCAGTCTCTTGCAAGATCTTGTTCATGAGTTTCTGCATGTTCTCGGATATCATGTCACCAAAGGACTTGATTTTCCTCACTATACATGGCCCGACAATGTTGAGAATCATGCGAAACGTGAAATTGTGCTCACTTGTATCCAGCGAGCTTGCAATTCCCGTGTTGGTCTCGAGAATGCGCAATAAAATTTCAATCATGGTGTTGCTAGTTTTCTGCTGCGGTCCGACGCGAGATATGAGCCATTGCATCACTTCTAAAGAGCAAGGCGCCAAAAAACTTTGAGATAGATAGTCGATACCATTATTGAGACTGGTCTCATCAAGGGATCCGACGACTCTGGCGGTAAAAGCCTCACGGAACAAGAGATATACAAACTTGTAAATTTGTTTCACGTTCACTGATTTGAGTAGTTCGTCAGTGAGGCCATCGTTGTTCACATCAAACAAAGCCTTTGCCCATTCCGTGAAGAGGCGATCGTAGCTTGCTATTATTTGCTTTTCCTGTTCGTCGATTCCGGCGTAATTGCTCGTTAATGGGTCACTCAGTCTGAAATAAAACTCGTTGATGTAGTCGAGGGTGTATGAGCTTTGAATTGAAATTTCCGCGAAGTTGATGCCGAATAGACTCGCAAGTGAGACCACGCCTGTCAACATGACGCCAAAACACGTGTAGGTATCCTGGAAGTTGCCATCATCATCATCCACGTTGAAGGTCTCGTTATCGATATAGTTGATAAACTTGTTGAGAACATTCCACGGACTGCCTTGATAAAAGATATAGTTTGCAATTGCTGGGACATTCAGCAAAAGAAGCGCCACCCAGCTTAATTTCTCGTTATGCTTTTCTTGAATAAGCTTGTCTATCAAGTCACACGTTACACTTGCGAGCCTCTGTTGTTTGGCCTTCAGGAACCTCAAATCTGAAGACAAAAGGTTTCGGGAATAATCAACCAATTTGCTTTCCTCGAAAGAAGTGAATGCAGGGTCCATATTATACAACTTTGTCGTGAAGTCCGCGTCAATTGTGTCAACCTGAGACATGATTTCTATCTCGTGTGTGATAGCTTGCGCCAGCGTCAGAGCTGAAATAGCGGGATAGGCGTTAGTAAACTTTTCAAGAGACACGACCCCCTGGTATACACAAGCCCGAATGAACTCTCTGCCCAAGTCATAACTTTCGGTGGCCCCTCCAACTTTCGTCAGCAAAACAGCAGTATCAGTACACGACGTCGCCGAAGATAAGATCGCATCTTCCCATTCATGATCCACGTGGAAAGCGTGGGCTAAGTTCTTGAGATCGTGCGCAAAATCTGTAAGAATGAAATTCTTCCAGTTGAAGACCACGTAAGGTTTGTCCCTCAGCCTTACAGCAGCTGAAAATCCATGTAGAAACGAGTTTGTGAGCTCCTTGGCTAATTCAGCATGTTTTAGTTCGTGCAATTTGAAAAAGTTCATGAACGCACGTACTAAATCTGTGTTCGCTTTCCACAGCCGAAAATGGTTGCTGAGCCAGACAAATTTCTTCAAAGCTACATAGTTTGCAAACCTTTTGTTGTCAAGATTCAAGGGCGAGAAATTGCTGGTTCTGAAAGCTGTGGAATGTTCTGTTTCGATCACCTTTTCGTGGCCATTCGAGGCCGAGATATCAGTCGTTGAATTGAACTTTCTCGTCACAAACGCTGTCATATTCGAATCCCCTGCTGCTCTGGTAGCTCTAGATACCTTCGCAAGAACTTCTTTGATACGAGGTTTCAATGATATCGCTGGATCTTGGTCTATGAGTGTGCCCCACAAAAAGACAAGACTATACCAGAGACGTTTGCTGGTGCTGTTGTCGGGTGAAAACTGGATGTTATCAGCTAAGTTGAGACTGAATTGAGCCAATGCCGCATAGAAATCCTCGGTGAGCGTTTGTCTGGCTACACTTGCAGCTATTCCCTTCAAATACAATATGTATTTGTGTTGACATCGAAGGCTCGTGCTCGGTAGTGTCTCAAAGAATGATACGGTGTTCTTGCCGTTTGATAGTGCCCACTCGATCACGTACGCAATTTGTAGCTTTTCGACAGACTGAAACCGCTTTTCAACGGCTTTTCCGCCTCGTTCTGGAAGGGCTAGCAAGAGCTCACCAAGCTGAGAATCTGAAATGTGTTCACGCGCGAGAAACTGCTCTAGAAGCGAGACGAACCCCAGCTTGTTGATCTTTCTGGCGAGACTAGATCTGAGCAATAATGCCAAGGGATGATTGCTAGGCATTGTGCGTTTTTGTATGTAATGTTTGATATAGATATGGCTTTAAATGATCAATGGGGTCAGAGCGCGAGCGCTTTCTCAAGTCTCGACCCGTTCACGCGACCGGCGAGCGACCACGCTAGACCTTGTAGTGTAATCTACGTTGATGACATAAGAATGCTTCAGATTACGTAAAAGGATTTCATGAAAGTATGTGAAGCCTACTCGAGTGATGGACACATGTTTAATGGATTGTTTTATCGATTCCGATGAAGCAAGCTTCCACAGGCTTTTAGTGCACCCACATCTCGCCGCGAATTCGATGCATCAGTAATTCATGAGTACACCATAATCGAAGTGATCCCTGTAATGACACAATAATGCCATATATTTTGGTCGAAGATGCTTGATTCCTCATTCACGCACCGTGACATAGGTCACTGGCACCTACTTTCAACCCTTAATTTCGTCAAGCCCATTCCTCTCAGCAAATCCCAATTATCTTGGATCTCTACGGGCAAACGGCGTGTGGAGTAGAAACGTCCAGAAATGCTGACTCACGGAGTTCTTAATTTGCTGCTTCCTCTGGGACCTAGGATGCATTTAGTTGCCACTGCGGCACGCCCACTTTCAGGATTGACTCCTGTACCTTTTTGTCTCCGCTTTTTTCCATGGACTCCTCTTCTTCCTTCTTCTTATGCGCTAGCTGCCAATCTGGAATCCCTGCGGCGTGTAGTTCTTTTTGAGCAGAGAAACTAGGCGCACTGTGCTTTTCAGGCTGAGATTCCGCTGAATTGGTTACAGAAAAAGAGTGCAGCGGCTCGCTCACAGGCGAAGAGTTCACAGGTGATTTCGCAGGCACGGAAGTACTGTTCCCGTTTGATTTTGCCTTCTTGAGAATCTCTGAAGCAGACGGAATCGACGAGACAGGCGGCACCTTCCGTTCGGGCACACCAGTGGCACCTCCTCTCACCTTAATCAAGCTTTTTAAAGAATCTAGCTCGTCGATAATCTCGCGAAGCTCATCGTGAATGCTCTCCTTGGTCAATCGCATGTTTTTCTCCACGGAGTTCTGCAAATTGTCCACCTCCAACTTCATCAACTTCAAGTCGTCGTCAAACTTCACCTTATCGGCGTTGTACTTCTGCAAAAACCCGTTTACATTTTCAATCACTGTGTCGATGTCCTTGAGCTTGGCATCATTTGCGTCCTTCACCTCTTTTTGCTCAATTGCCATTTGCTCTAACACCTTATCTATCTTCATGAACTCCTCCTCAATCACCTGTTTATCGTCATCCAAGCGCGTCCGGCCGGGCGGTATTATGCTGGGTAACAAATACCTCGACACCACCTGATAGAAGCCGTAGGTCACGCCTGCCGTGGCGGTTGCCATAATAAAGTAGTCTTTCCATGTTCTTTCCGGAAGTGGGGGCGCCGCCGAATAGTAGTCCAAGGGCGCGAAGTTCTGGGCACTTTGCTGGTTTTCCAGGATAGCGCCTCTGTAGGTTGTTGCGGTGGTTGATTTTGTCTGATCAGACGGATTTGCTGGTGGGTTGTTGGCCCGCTTGATCGCCTCATCAATTTCTTCCTCGTTCAAGCCCTTCAGCTGCAAAAACTCGATTCTTTTATTGATGGGCGACGCTGCCACCGTCGTGTCTTGCAAAAAACTCACGGCGCTACTGATAAGCTCCTCGTTCATGCTGATGTACCTGACGAAACTGGATCCTGACGAGTGTCGTGATAAGCGTTTGTCACTTACCCCAGGTTCGCCGGTGTGACACCCGTACCTCTTGTGATATCCGAGGCTAGAAGCCGGCCACTCGGCACGCAAACCCCACTACAGGTCCATCTCTATTTCGCAGAATTCCATGAATCGGTAGATACCTGGTTTGGTGGCATAGACTTACTCATCACAACCAAAAAAATACATGTTTTGGCGTGGATATCAACTTCAGTGCCTCGCGAACTCTTGAGCGATCAATCTATGTGAGCAGGTCAGCTGACCTGCTCATTGACAAATATCTCGATTGTACTCTCCCATGTAATCGTCTCGTATCCTACAGTGTTCCTCTGTATTGATGTGTGTGATTTTATTCGAAAAATCAAAAAACTTGTATTTAATTTCGATTCCGTATATTTTTTCTGGGGATTACTGAAGTGCAAACTTCCAGGTTGAGAGCTGCGAAAATCTGTGAACTCCGAACATTCGACCGATCTCAACTAAACTTTTCTTGTCGATAATTGCGGAACTCGATAAGTATAGCCTTACACGCATTTACTCGACAATCGAAATATGCAAATCGTATTCTTCGACGGGCCGTCCATTTGGAAAAATTGTGGAAAGTTTTGTACAAAGAAGAGTGGCTCCTCAGACACGATCTCACGGCCCTTCACCTCTTTAATTTTGGGTCCTACCTACCACTATTTGATGTGGTAGGCGACACGTCGGTTGATGTCATCTCCGTCTCAGCCAAACCACCAAAGACGGCATACTCGCGCACATCTATAACCAGTGTGAGACTACCAGCATTTGGTGGCAACAAATAGGGCCTGAGGGTCCAATGCATCTTAATTCCATGTTGGCGCCGGTCAACATCATCGGAAAACTTAAGAAAATTAAATTGGTT